>JAGFPH010000004.1:1881612-1907741 GCA_018207615.1 Philaenus spumarius
GTTTTCAATAACATCCATTAAATGATCCATCCCCTTCGGTCGACAATTATCACAATGTGGAACCGTTTCGTGCCACCTGTATTTAAAATATATTACTATTAAAATGGTTTACACAAATTTAGCTTTTTATAGGTGCGTTATCAACTTGTCTTCCCTGGCTATGACGGATATGAAATCATATTCAGGAAAAAAAACAAATATAAAAAAACAAATATTAAAATTGTATTGGTTAAAAAAGTACAAATAATATTATTTGTTTATGAAATTTGTTATGACAAATTGTTTAAGGCCAGTTGTTGTATTATTATTTTGTAGCCTATTTAATTATACAATATATAAGTTTCTTATTTCAACTTTAATATTTTATGTGGAACCATGACTGTCAAATCGTCGTGGATTGAGAGTTTTACTATTAACTAGTGGACCCATCAATGCTTCGCTTTTGCTTGATTTAAATTAAAGGGTAGTTATTCCATTTCATTACATTGTCTTAAGTAATTGAAATGTAAAATGGTTTTTATGCCACGTAAGAATATACTACACAAATTTATATTTGTAGTTTGTAAACATTTATAGATAATATAGTAAACCTTTTGTTTGCTTTTACCTAATTTAAAAAAACTGATAGTTGTGAAGAATTGTAAGAAACCTGATTCTAAATTGGCCAAATTGATTGCAAATAAACGTGTTTTGGTTCATTGTAGGCCTAACCTAAAACTATGTTCAGTTTTTGATCCAAATGAGCTGTTTTATATATAATACGTAACAATCAATGTTTGAATTGAATTAAAATATAGTAAGCATTTTTAGTTGATTTTTGTTTTTGTTTGCTTTAAGTTGGTCAATCTAACCTAAAAAAGCTGTTGGTTTTGAAGAATAATAAACTGATTATAAATTAATGCTAAGCAAAGTTGCTATGGTAATGAATGTAAACAAACATGTGTTGCTAAGCTTTTTATACGAACAGCTGTTTTTGTGCGCTTTGGTCTTGAGTCCATACAAAAGAGGCTGTTTAGTTTTTTTCCAATTTGAAACGTTTTCGGAAAATTTTTAAAATTTTTCTTTATATAAAAACCTAGTTCAGACTATTAAGAACATTTAAAAACAAAAAATAACCAAATTGGTATAGCCGTTCTCAAGTGATGCGCTTACAAAGGAACAGCAATTCATTTTTATTATATAGATTGTTTTGACTAGTGGATTATTGTTGTTTAGATTTTTTAAATTAAATTTAGAATAGATTAAATAAATGTGTTATAAAGTGTTCAATGGATGTAGTCTTGAGGTATCTGTATAGAGTTAATTTGCTTACACATTTTTTTTGACGTTAATATAAAACAACAGAATTATAATTTAGAAGTTGATAGAGAATTTTAAGGGTCTGCTCCAGTAAAAGAGATAGAGACCGGTGACATTCCGGGATACAAATCCAAGATGGCCGCTACTACAGCAGACCCTTTGACTTCATGCTTATCCTGTACAAATGAAGAATATAACCTAAATATCGTAATTTGCTGTCTTGGAAATTGTGTGCTCTTTAAATAAACTGGAGGAAAAGTTTTCTGGGGGAAAATAAAGGAATCATGATATGAGTTCGATGGGTATTTTTTTATTCTAAACCCTTGATGACATATTTGTTAAAACAATCACTTCCTTACTTTAATTTTTTAGTAATTGTCATTTATCAATACTAATTAATGTTTTTGTTTTTCAGTAGTAAACTTTATTCAGTAACAAATATGTTCGGAAAGAAGATGAAAACATCACAAAACTTAATTAATTTCCGTTAGTTTACCAGCAAAACCTTATTGATTTCATGTATTTAAACTAATTCTCTGAGTGAAATTAGTTGTAAGTGAACATTTGCAAATACTGTAATTCGAAAACTAATAGCTTTTACTTTTTGGAACCAGTTCGGAATTGCACGTGGAATCGCTATCAGTCTTTATGTATGTAACAATAAGTTGGACAATTTAATAAAATCTCCAAAAACACAAACAATTCCTGTATTTTATTCCACATATTGCGTACTCACAAAGTTAATGTTTGGTGAAAATGACTGCGAGGAAGTCCAGAGGAGCAATAGATGTGGAATGTGTCTGACCAGCAGACGCCGGACAGTATTGTACCACCTTAATGTCTCAAGGTCACCGCAGGCATTAAACTTGGCTAATCATTCATTCAGACCTTTGTTTGTTTCTATTACTTTTACTAAGTACCGGGTCCTTTGTTAACTACGGAGACACTCGTCATATTATTTTAAAATCTAATGTATGTAAGATAACTTAATTTATGCCGTAGATATTAGATTAAGTATTTTTGGCAAATTTATAATTTATTCACTTCTCGCAACGTGACCAGTCGAAGCCCCTTCAAACCCTTATGCCAGCAATTTAGTTACTTTTAATACAAATGAGTACAAAGACTGCACCAGCAAAGTAAGTAATTCGGTTTTGTTTAGAACTCGAAAGAGTTGTATCACATCAGCTACCAAAGAAGGAAATGAAATCACTTCTATATAATACGTTGCCTAGGTATTGTGTATAATGTTAGAATTTTGAACTTTACCGGTAACATAGTCTATGTACAACAGCTTTCAGTTGGTTTTTATTTTTACTTTGTTATAACCTATCAACATAAATATTAGCATCGTCTGATTGTATAACTCTGTGTTTGAAGATGATTGCACATAACCCGTTTTTGCTCTAAATTATTGTAAAGTATACAATTTTGTCCTCAGAGTAAGCTTTTTTATATAACAGTTTGTTTTTTGTATGCTCAATTGTAACATATTGATGTAATTTTAAAGATTGGATTAAAGACATAGGTTTTAGAAACATAGCATTTGAAATGTTTTTGAAATTTGTTAAATTTGTGTATAGGATTAAATAAAAAAAAGTTAGAATACATAGTTCCGACACTGCGGTTATTGCAACTATGCAACTATCAAATTATGGAATACATTGTACAAACAGAATCTGTTATTTCTACATTTAAACATTGATAATTACATCATTTTTAGCGGTCTATTTAAACTAATTTTTGCAGCAATCGTTTAAAGAAATTTCGATTTAAATATCTGAAAAATATAATTTATACAAATTAATTATAAGACTTTCTTATTGTAAAAAAAATAAATATGTTGTGTTAAAATTATATTTACCTTCTTTTTTTAACTCGCCTGTTTCAACAGTTTGTCGTTTTAAATAGTAGATCTTTCGAATGCAAAGATAGTTGTTTGTTTAAGGCTAAGGTGTTGATAAAGATAAACAATTAGACAATGAATTTATTGACTCTTACAATTTTTATTGAAGTAAAGGACAAATTTGACAAATACTACAAGTTGTAGACTGTGGATACAGGAAATAGCTCCTGTTTCGATTCCAGGTTATTCCGCTTGAATAGTTTAACAAGTGGAAAGCCGAGCTAGACTGTTGCACTGGAGAGCTGTTCCTATTGTTGCATCTAACCGCAGAGAAAGTCCGGAATCTGAGACATAAAATACGGCAAATAAAATACACTTGAAGCTTTCACGCAACAGCTCACATTTCTAGCCAGACTACTTACTTGTTGATTGCAGTGATGTGAAATCTTACTACCCTAACATACTAGTGTAGCCTACACAATCTTCTTGGAAAGGGAAACACATCCGAATAGATTATTATATATACTCATTAATTTTATTGAACTGATTTCATTGTTTTCTTCTATCCTATTTTAAAATTTTTATTTGTGCTCGGAATACGCAGTAACAACAGTGCGTTACTAAAAGAGGTACATGTATAGGTAGAAAGGTAGGCGTCAATTGAAAAGGGTGGCTTTATTGTGTCTTTATTTGTTTGCGAGAAGCTTTTAAGCAACAGTCATTCTTTATCAGAGTACCTTCAAGATCCCGAACAAGATTTAATGTCTGCTCTTGGTTATTCTAATCTCATCTTAGAGAGATTTGTAGAAATGAGGGAGAATGCAGTTTCAGAGTTTGATCGAATTTTTCAAATTTCTTCAGAAATTAGTTCTAAAATATTCAATTGCGATGTAGAAATGCCGAGGATAGTAAAAACCCAAGTCAACCGGATTAACCCTCCCTGTGAAAACAAAGTTCAATATTTTAGAAGGTCTGTATTTATTCCTTGTTTAGATGATCTGGTTGGACATTTTCAGAACCGATTTGAAAAAAATCATGAAACACTAAGTGTTTTCCAGATCCTCATGCCTTCTCATTCATCATCTGAACATACCAGTAAATTAGACAATTTGTCACTATTTTTTTTTAAATGAATCCTGTAGTTCTTTTATGGAAGCTGAGTATTTACTTTGGTGCCAAAAATGGGTTCATGGGCAAGGTGTCTTGAAAAAAACTATGACTATTTCAGAAGTGCTAGATAACTGTGATAAAATATTTTTCCCAAACATTCATCACTTGTTAAGAGTCTTGGCAACATTACCAGTGTCAAAAGCAAGTGCAGAAAGGTCATTTTCAACTATGAAAAGGATCAAACATTTTTTAAGAAACAAAATGACCAATGATAGACTAACAGCACTAGCACTCCTCTCAGTTTATCGTAAAATGTCACCATCGCCTACAGAAGTAATTGAAGTAATGGCTCAAAAACCACGAAAAATTGGCCTCCTTTTGTAATATGTTTTCTGTTTATACCTACATAAGCTTTAAAAAAACCATAGAATTTAAACTTTTTTAGTTATTAATTTTCCTTGTGTGTTACTACTTTTAATGTAAGAATGGTAATAAAGAAAATTTAGGACCCCCCAAACTAAAATCCTGGCTACGCCCTTGGTAGTAACTACTGTACCTAATAAATTAGACTAGAAGTTAAACTATTTTTTAGAATGTTTTCTTTTTACACCCTTTAATCTGAACTCAACAACTTTGTCGCAGTAGTTACCGTATTATAACGAGCTTCATTACTAAAAACGTCGCTATCTCATCCTTATGTTAAGATTACCCAGTCTTGTTCTTACCATTGGTCCGATTCACTCTTTCAAGGTCAAACATTCGGTTCATAGTGTCCGTTGCTTTTTACTGCAGGACCGTTGTAATGATCCTGTGGCAATTTTTTAAATATGACCAACAAATTTGAAATAAGTCTTACCAAACGGATCAAAAGTTTAAAAGCTGGCAATTTTATCAATTGTGTAACTTTATAAAAGCACTAGCTGCCCGATCCGGCTTTGCACGGATAGACAAATCAAAGTTAAATGTATATTAACAAAAAATATATACTACACTATGTATTTCTTATGAGGATTTTTAGTAACTTTGACCACCCCGAACCCCCCTAAAATTTAGAATTTTTTGAAAACCTTTCTTAGTTAGCATCTACGGCCCTAGAAGAAGGTACATACTAAACTTCATTCCAATCCGTTCAGTAGTTTTAGAGAAATCGTGATTTAGTAACTTTGACCCCCCCCCCCCAAAACCGCCTTAAAATTCCAATTTTTTGCAAACCCTTCTTAGTGAGCTCCTATGGCCCTAGAGGAAGCTACATACCAAATTTCATTGCAATCCGTTCGGTAGTTTTTGAGATTTCGTGATGAGTCAGTGAATGAGTGGTATTTGGATTATATATATATAGATAACAGCTTTTACATTTTGTTGCAACACAGTTCGATAGATTTTTGAAAGAAGTACTAATACAGTGCAAAGGAAATTCGTTTTGTACTTTAAAAAACAAAAACAAAAAAAAAACAATAATTTAATCTCTTTACGGTAAATTGAAGTTCTGGTCGTGTTAAACTTTTACGGGATTTATATTTAGAGCGAGAGTCCAATAATCTTGAGGCCAGCAGGCTATTAAATGTTTTAAAACCTAATATTGATAGATAGGCTCCAATTAAAACTTAGTCACTGTTTACTCCATTACATAAATATGTCTTAATTTATCATTTTATCGGTGTAATTAATAAAGACTTTACTAAAAATAACTATTTATTAAATATTATTATTCATTGTATTCATTCGAATTCAAAGTTCTGAACTTGGAAATGCTGAATATGAAATGCCAAATATTCAGTAGGTATTTAAATCTTTAGCTGTTTAAGAATTACAGGCACTTAAAGTTCAGAAAATTAGACGTTTGACAATTGACGTTAGGCCCACAAATAATTGATTTCCACCTAAAATGTTACAATATAGCTAACTTTTGAACCGTTGGGGATACAAATAAGTTTTAATAGAGAACTCCTGTTATTTTTGTAAGCTCTAAAATGACATGGAAATAATTTTTTTTAAAGTGCGAAAAAAGGGATTAGATTTTTTTATTATTGGCACCCCCAATTTTTATAATAGAAAGTTATTACACTTAATTGTGTGTTAAATACAGGATATAAAACTAGTGAACAAATACAGTAAATGTTCTCCAGCTCTGTTATTAGGAATTTTGGGAAAGTGTCAATTTAAAAAGTCTCAATTTTTACCAAAGAAACTTACCAATTAAAAAAAATCAAATCAATATTTTTAATTAAATTTGGCACTTTTTTCAAAGTGGGATTTTAGAGCTTACAAAATAACAGGAGTTCCCCGTTAAAACTTGTTTGTACTCCTAACGGTTCCAAAGTTAGCTATTGTAACATTTTAGGTGGGAATAAATATTATTTGTAGGCCTATAAAACGTTTAATTTTCTGAACAACAAGTGCCTGTAATTCCTAAAAGGCTAAATATATTTTTTTAAATACCCAAGAATAAAACATTCTTAAAAAAAAAATGTACACCTGGAAACCTCAGGGTTTCCCATAACGAATTTCAAAGTTGGTTGCCATATTGGAACATTTCACAAGATGGATTTTTAAATTGAATTGAAAAGAAAGGAAGGTTCCCCACCATTTAAAGTACTCGGTCATATTTACAGTTCAAAAGTTACCTATTGTAACATTTTAGGTTCGACACCCCTTATAGGTATCCAATTTAAGATTTCCAGTACAGTACATTTAAAGATCGCTTATGTTCTGTTTTCCTTCATTGAAAAAATACGGTTTCTTTTAAAACACTCAAAACAAAGAAATACTTCCTCTACTCCTTTATTTAAGTATGTAAATTTTCCGTCAAGTAAAATGTCTGCAGAAATAACAGCTACATTGAGGACGATTCACAACAGCGGACATTCCTTCCTCCTCACCTATAGTAGTTCTCCCACTTAGTTCTTACTGGCTAAGTCCGGCTATTAGGCTTTATAGTCCCAATCTTATGAAACCAGTTTTTTCTTGATTCAAGAACAAGAACCTTATTCTGAATCAAGATCAAGGCCAGATTGAAAGCTCGTGTGCAATTAAATAAGAAGAAAGAAAGCGCATAAGTAACTAAAATATTCGCCAAGATATCTTGTCGTGTATCTTGTTTGGATTTTAAACATCTAATAACATTTTTATAGCTCGTAGCAGGCAGAGTCGAAGGCAAAAAAAACTCTTAACAACCATTTCTGGACGAAAAAGAAAAACATTTAATAGTATTTGTTCATTTCTATACATTTATACCTACATCTGCTATAGTTGCCCTCCTTAATTTTGTGCGTGACATTTCACTAGTAACATTCCATCTCTGAAGTGATTTTAATAATTTCTACTATATAAATTTAGTTTGTTAATTTATTCATTACATTATTTAAGTTGTCTGGTTTTCGAATAGTTATGAAGACAAATTCGGTTGTAACTTCGACACTAGGAAACCGAAAGTAATGAAACATGAATACTACATTCTGACCTGATACCTTACTTGCATATGCAGTAATAGAAAAACAGTGATAGCCAGGAACTGTAAGCTGACAAGACACAAAGACGTTGGATTTTATATACATACTAGCTGACCCGTACGGCGTTGCCCGTGGTGGTTGGTATTTTCAGTCTTTTTAACGTAATTGTATTCTTTTTAAGTGTTCAGTCAGTGAGTGGTATTTGGCTTTTGTATATGTGAGGGGGAAAGCAAAAAGGTACCTCATCGCGGCAAACTAAAAATTTCAGTACAAGCAGTTTCATCGAATGAGGTCAAAAATATCGATTTTCGACTGTTTGTGGTTTAATATGCTTCATTTGGTCCTTTACCAGTTGTAATCGATTACAAAACTGTTGTAAACGGATAAAACTCTAAAAAAAAAATAATTAACATAGCTTGGGAAAAGGGACCTCTTCGAGCTTATGGGAAAATAACATGGGCCGCGAACAGGTCCCTTTTCTCAAACACATCAGATAGCAAGGCAATACTTTAAAAACTACTCTCTGATGAATTCTAGCAGCGATGAAGTGAACTATTACGAGTTTATTGTAAAATGAGAACGTTTTCTGGTTATAAAAATCCCTGTCCCTGCAGTTGCAGGTTTAAACCTTTTCTTTGCAGGTTTTAAAACCACCTACTCTTAGTAGTTGTACTAACACACTTAAACTATGCATTTAAAGCTAAGATTTTTGTAAAATTAACTATTGATAACTATTATTAATTATTACATTAATTAATTTTTGATAAGTTAATGTACTGTCCAAACAATAACCGTATTTTCATGAAACCCAAAACATCGATGAAGCTGGCAGCAGTATCTCTGACGACCCTCAACCTGTCCCAGGACCTTCGACGAAGCGTCGAAAACATTCCACTTAAATAATGAAGATGGATGTTCATGAGAGACTTTCTTATATAATTTTTTAGAGGACGTTTTAAGCTAATTTGTATACAAATTTCATTTCTTAAATGTTATAAATAAAGTTTTTGTGTTACTTTGAATATTTCAATTGCGTTTTTCTCAAAATGCCCATTTTCACTGTATAAAACTAAAACATCCGTAATTTAAACAAAAAAAATCATAGAGATATGATTTTTGCACTAAATTGTTTGTTATTCAAAGCTTAATTCAATATTATCAAAAACTAAAAACCGGAAATTGCCGCGATGAGGTCCCTTTTTACTTTTCGCCTCACACATATAGATCTTAAATAATAAAAGCATTATTGTCATAATAATAAAAGATCTGAAGTTATTTTAGTAACTTTGATCCCACCAAACCCCTCCTAAAATTTCTAAATTTTTCATACCCTTTCTTAGCAAGCTCCTATGGTCCTAGAGTACATACCAAATTGCATTCCAATCTGTTCGGTAATTTTGGAGAAATCGTGATTTAGTAATTTTTACCCCCCAAACCCCATAAAATTTCAAATTTTTTAAAACCCTTTTTCAGTGAACACTTATGGCCCTAGAGAAAGCTACATACCAAATTTAATTTCAATCCGCTCGGTAGTTTTTGAGAAATCGTGATGAATGAGTGACTGAGTGAGTGGTATTTCGCTTTTAATATATATAGATGGATAAATCCCCTTATATATTTAACGTCAACTAAACTTAACAGATTTTAAATTGCACTATATAGACACTCCTGATCCCGCTCATTCTCTGTGAAGCATTGCGATCAAATAAAGAATGCAAGGATCACGTCCTGGTCTGTAATTATACAGCTCCATGTCAGAATGTCCCAGTGGTTGCACACCTACTTTGTTGACGTTAGAGTTTCCGTATTTGATTGTAATCTTAGTAATGACAAAAGGATCTCAACGAATTCAGTAAAAAGGGTCGCGTTGTCTTCTTCGAAATGTTGTTTTTTGTAAGAGTTTTTTGATCTTGAGAACATATTCTCAAAATAAAAATGTAAGTATTGAAAAAATCAAATTAATAAAATCAGCCATAAAATAGGTCGAAAATAACTTTAACGTTAGATCAAAACATAATAAATCAAATACGAACCGCACAAACTCCATTGAGAAGAAATCTTAAGCAGCAATTGAATAAAAAACTATTAGGATAAAATATAACAAAAACAATACATAAATTAAACTGGAAGTGGACGGCTATATTGCAAACAATATAGTTGTGTTCATATTGAAAATCAAGAATTCTTAGAAGAAAAAGCTACACAAAAACATCATTATATAGATAACAAGAATTAAATCAAGGAAGAAAGTAGGGGAACCTGGGATAAGCTTATGGTAAAAATAATTTTTGAACTGTTTAAAGACTGTATTATGACACTTTCTGTAATTGAATAGTATTTTTAAACTGAGAAGACAACATTATTTTTATTGGTATTATTTACTAACCGAACTGTATTTAAAAAAATATGATTTATCTATATAGGGCCTACGTAGGTTTTTTCGTACTGTGAACAAATAATGAACTGAATTATTTGTCTGAAAACCTTAATAAAATAGTTTAAACAGTTTTTGCTAATAATTGTCTTAGATGAATACACAACATCAAACCTAGCAAGACCCATGCAAATCTTGTTCTTGTCGCTGTAAACCATTCTAGTTTTTCGCGTCAAAGAGACTCTTTGAGTTATTTTATACCTAGTTAATATGTTATTTGTTTGGTTAATTAATTTCCAATTTCTTGAAGTGAATTAATGCGAAATATGAAATCAGCTGTGCAGATAGACAACGTACATCTGTTAAATGTTTCTTAGATGTACCGTACATTATTCCGATGCATATGAGCGAATATATGTATTCTACGTAACCAAAGCAACCCACTTGACTTTCTATTTACATGTGATGTCATGACTTTGTAAGTGTAGGCGATATCATTGCCAAGGAATTTATCTACAACCCATCGCCATTTGCATTTCAATACATTTAACATTTAATGTTAACCCGGATCCTTCGTAATCACATGCAAGCTATTTAATCGTACAACAATAAGCGCCAAGTTGAGTGAGAGTAGAAGCTAATGGATCATTGTTCTTGAAGATTGCCACAATAAAACACATTTGTGTCACATCAAGTCATTGCACTTTAATCTTTACCCTTTTATGTTTGCATAATTAGTTTAATAAGCCAATAAGCCTAAATTAATACACTTTGTATACAGTACCATTTATTTAAAAAAGAATATTGATAAAATATTATCTTCAAGTATACAATAATAGTATGGTATATAAATACTATCATAAAACTAAATTCATGCGTTCCACGAACCAAAATTAGTATAATAAACAAACAAGTTGTACTTACTGTGCCTATTTAAATCAAATTATCAATCAAAAGATACATATTACAAAGAATTAGAAAAATAATGATATTTATATAAATAGTATACAGATAGGTACTGTGTCACTAAGTACGATAAGAACATTTAACTTTTAAAACAGTATTACCAAATGTTCAGAATATCAAGAAATAGTAAAAATAATAATGTATTTACCTACCTTGTAATTCAAAATATTAAAACTAAACTTGTGTCGACAATACGAGTAATATGAACAAAATTGCGATAGAAAAGTGATATTGTTGAGAAGTAGCCTACAATAAATTGTAATATATAGGTGCCCTGTATAATGGAACTGAAAATTTTTAAATATATTTAAACAAAGAAATAAAATAGACATAATATATATATATATATATATATATATATATATATATTTACATTAATAGAAGAAGAATTTGAATGAAATATTTAATAAATAAAGATAACACAACTTGCTATTTTTAGTTCAACACGTCTTAAAAACATTACACAACGGTTTTTAACCATTCATTTACAAAACAAAGTAATTACTTTAAACCAGTATCATGAGCCTTATCTCAAAATGCAAGTTAACTTGACAGAAAACAGTTTAGTAGACAAAAGACACGTGGAAAATAGTAAATACTTATATACTGTAATATAAATAAAGTATATAATATATTCTGTGTATATATTTAAATGAATGCCTACAAAGATATTTTTCCTAGGACTTAACGTGGCCCCATAAACTATTTCGCCTTGATAAAGATATTTACATTATTTATTTTATTTTTTGCCTTACTGGACTGGAAATATTTACATAAATACCTTAATTCTTTGTACTGCTCGCAGTCCTATTGCGATCACTCTCTATTCGGTGACGAACGTTTCGCCTATTTTTAAGGCATTTTCAAACCGTTTATAAAAATTTTAAAATGATTTGCATTTGTTTAATGCGCGTCACAAAACTATAAATTACACATAAACACTCCACAGACACACTTAATGGTTTATAATTATGCCGATGTAGTTTTTTTTAAATGACTAAATCGCGCACGTGCACTCTGTATCAGTACTCACTATTTACATTCATATTTATAGAATGCGATAAGTATAATTTATGAATAGATTTAACTGCAAATTTAGTTAAAATACATATTTTATTTGTTTTAACAAATCCAACTTTTTTTGTGACGTTTCGCAATTACCACCAAGGGAAGGACATAGGCCTAATATAGGAAATTAATGTAATTTCTATTAAACCCCAGCACAACTAATTAATTTTAATTCCACAGCCGCAGAACGTTTTTCTTTCCTATGACTTCTCTTAGCTTGTACATAATTACGTGAGTCCACTAACAGTTTAAATAAATAATTATTAAAAATAACCACCAAATTTATAATTAAATTTGTTTGAAAGAAAAAATACTAACTTATAGAAAGTTATTAAATTCAACACGTGAGTGCAGCACATTCTGTGACATTCCGTTCCGTTGTTATAAAGTTTAGCCGATAGATGGTGCGAGAATCATTTAAATGAGTCGAAGTTACAAATTGGTAGATTTAGTTTTTTTATAAAGAGGTATGTTTTGTTTATCCTAAAAGTGGGTTATTATTAACATTTTCTCCGCATATTTTGAATATTTTGTCTGGTTAGAAAGATCTATTGAGTAAACTGAAAAAATAGTGCCTGTAAAAGTGTCTTCTTTCAGAAAAATTATTGGAAAATAAAACAATATAACATTCGTCATAGGGTACCTAATAAAATTTATTAACCACTGAAAATAATAAAAACAGCTGCTTTTGAAACTAAGCAACCTATTTGTTTTAGACTTGATATTAGTTGTTCATATTGAATAGTAAATTATTCAAGTACTTAGAAGTTGTTTAATCAATGCTACAACTATAACCATCACAGTACAAATTAATTCTAATAATACCCAAGATAGTAAAATATAATAATAAGGGATATAGGTTGTAAAAGAGCTTGCGTTATTTATATTACAAATAATATATTTTTTTATATTAGCCCAATTTTGTTTTCTCAACAATTATTGCAGTAATATTTTGTAAAACTAAAATGAAAGAGTACGGTAATTTAATACTAATAATACTTAAAATACACGAAGTATTACTAACCATTTTGAAAAAAAGATTTTAAAATAATAATATTTGAATAATGATTATTATTATAGGATATAATAGTAAACTATATAACTTATATAAGTAATATCATTGAAGAAACAACACTGCAATAATGTTGATTCTTCAATGGTAATATAAAGTTTTTATTTTACTATAAAATAGGACTCGTTTATTGTTAAAGGTTAAACTAAATGGGAAACCGCGTTAAGTAACGACAAAACAAATTTATTTTACATTTGAATGAAAGATAGAGACAATGTGGCCATATGAAAGTGGCCGCCATGTTTTTCCTAAAAGTAATGTCATCTGCTCAGAATTATAATGTAAAGATTAGTGTTGTATCTCTTTGTAATTATAAGAGAAATGACCTCTTTGTTTTTTTTTTTTTATAAATGGACAAACAAACGATTTAATTGTTACAGTTTGATATTTATATTGAAATTAAATAATACAAACTGTGTTTCTTCTTAAAAAGTGTATTCTGTTTTTTCGTGCAAATAATTAAACAAATATCATAGAAACAGATAAGAATTTAGGATAAACATGGCTGCCGGCCAGTAGGAAACAAGACCTCACTTGGCCACACTGTCTCTATCTAGTCACTGTAATGAAACTTACAGTGACTAGATAGAGACAGTGTGGCCAAGTGTGGTCTTGTTTCCTATTGGTCAAGATGTCGGCAGCCATGTTTTTCCTAAATTCATATCTGTTTACATTACATTCATTCACGTTCACACATTGTAAAAGCGATTTTACCGATTTTTTAACAGATATTTGTTAGTTTTTACTTTAAAATAAACGTAATAGTTATTTTAAAGCGATTTGTGTTGAAGTATGTGATATTGCACCAAATTAATAAGGAAATGACAGCAGATTAGGCTACTCCCGCCACTCTACGGAATCGTTTCAGCGCCCATATTTCAGAAGTAAGTACATACCAAAAGTCTTTTATTTACAACATTTTAAAAAGTTCATAACATAGGCAAATCCTTTTTATCAATAAAAAAGATAAATGCAATAAATATTAGTATTAGGCTACGCAATTTTAAGAACAGTTTTTGGCCCAAACCTATAATTTTGTCCGTGTTAGCCCTACGTTTGTTTATAGTTTTCAAATTAAATTGGCATCGTTATTTTTTCTGTACAATCTAAGACGAATTTACAATCTATTATTTCTGTAATAAGTAGGCCTAACTGAAATAATAAGGGAAATTAGTAATGAAACCTGTTTTTCGGCCTTGAATAACTTACTTGAAAATCTTGAATTGCCTAACCTCAAAATCAAAGAATTGTAATTTCGATGTTAGGCTTAAATTGTTGTTAGAGACATTAATTTTATTATTAGCTTTCGATTGAAATAGAAATAAATGAGTTAGTTAGGAAAGTTTTAATTGCTTCGCTTATTTAAAAAAAAAAATCTGATGGAAATAAATATATTGTAAAAATCAGAAAGTGTAACTTTCAAAATATTTAATTTGTAAAATGTATTCATTGATAAAAAAGGCTAATTAACAACAGAATAATAATTTTGCATTTTTGATTTAGGCCTATTCGTTGTTTTATTTTTCGTTTTGTTATACTTTGAATTTTTGATATTTTAATTTAATCATTAAGTTAGAAAAAATTTCAAATTTAGCTTTAAGAAAATCGTTTTTAAGATTTTGCTTTTCAAACTGAATTGAAACCTAAAATCAGTAAATACAAATTTCATAATTAACTTGCCACACAACTTTAACTCTGGGGAATTTTAAGCAACAAAATTGTTGTTTAAAATTTATGGTGCATTTGTTAGGGCCTATATAAGTTGAGAATTAAATTTAATTAAAAAAATGTCATTATGACAAGTCAAATACTTTTTCAGATAGATACAAATTATTGAAAATTTGGTTCCTTGAAAATAATACAAAACCTTGACTTTTATTCAAATAAACCGCATAAATAATGTAATTGAACTTCAAAATGTTTTTTTTAACGTAGAATTGAATAAAGAAAATAATAGTGCAACTTGTTTTGATATAGCTTTATTAGTTTGTAATTAACGTCAGTAGGCTACTCAACTATCGGCATAGGCTAGTAAAAAATGTGATAGTATATAGGCTAAATCATTATTTTGTATAGGTTATTTCATTTTAAACAACTTATATGCTTTCTAACTACTTTTTAACATTTAAAAAGTTGTTTACGAGGCCTTTATGAAATAAAACAAAAGGTTTTATAAATATTTTGAAAATAAATTACATTATACTTTATGGCAGATAACATTACTTTTAGGAAAAACATGGCGGCCGCTTTCATGTGGCCACACTGTCTATATCTAGTCACTGTAATGAAACTAAGTTCATCGCGCTACCTTTTAGAGAACGTCAGAACTAATAGTTTTCGTAGACTGTACTACACTCTGCCGTACATAGTGCGAAACTGGTAGAAGCAAAAATCCAAGTCAAATAACAGTATTTTTAACAGTTAGATGCTGCTCAAAGAATCTTAGATCTAAGTCTATGATGATATTAGATCCATAAATTTACGGATTTGTATTATGCAGTTTTTAACTTTATTATTAGGCCTGTAGTGAATAATATACTTGACTTATGGCTATCCTATAGGCCTACTTTCTACTTATATAAGTGTAAGTATAAGTTTAGTGTAAGTATATTTATTTCAAGTAAACAATGTTATCGTAGTTAAATACAGCTACACTAATTAATTAATTATTTACCATTTCTTAAAAACTAATTTGAAGAGAAAATGTACCATTCATTTAACTGATTATTCATAAAATATAATAACAAAACGTTTTGAAGAAAATAATTAATTTCATTTAATAGATTAACGGTTTTTGCTCGTGTATAATTTGGTCTAGTTAGTAAATTCTTGCCATTTGGTCATGTTCACTAAGATTTAAATAAACCTGATCTCAAAAGGTGTATACTGAAAGAAAAAACTACTAGGAAATTTGGTAGAAATTTGATTGACGGAAATTTAAATTAAAAAATCTCATCCAGCAAGTGTTATTTTTATGTTGTACAATTTTCAGGAGCAGCAATCTAATATATTTTTATTTTTACTTTTTAACTCTTCGAAAAGGATAAATTCCCAAATTTTTCCTTCTGGAAGGTTTCCTTACACCGAGATTCTTATTATTGGCCTACATACAGCCCTCATTGTATAATAAAATTATAGCCTTGGGAAAATTTTTCTTGGAACGCCTCTGATCTTGCTGAGCAATTATATTTTTGACTAGAGGAGACCCCTGCATGCTCCACACGCCAACTCCGTTGTTACCTTCTATACACATGATTATGTTATGTTTTCTTTATAATAAATGTGTAAGATTAATAGTAATCTCAAAGTTTAGATGGTTAATGTCAAAATCAAATTATTTCGTATATTTTATAACAGCAGTTATAATAAAGGTTAAAAGAACATAAAGGCTCAGGTTTACACTTTAATAAAAATCTAACCTAAGTTAGGAATACAAATAATTGCTTCAATGTTTAAAATCAGCTATTAATGGCAATATTAGAGCAAACAGCTGATTACTGTTACAACAATAAACATATTTATTTATTATTTAGTATGGCGCTCCCATTGCCAGAAAATATTTGTAGCCTAAAGTTTTTGTTGTTTTTACGTCTAACATGGATTGCTTTAAAAAAAAGTATATAAAAACACGCGTATATGCAAATGAAACTTTATGTCAAAATTTTAAAGCAATGAGTGAAGAACTTTCGGAGATTTAAGATTTTGAACAAACGCACATTTACATTTTTATTTATAGGCCGAACTTTTATAGGATCGTAACTTTTGGAATAAGGTGAAATGGAAGTAAGTTTTGACAAGAAAAGCAGATTACCTACATTATACAATTGTCACCTTTTTATATGCTTTTTCTTAACTCACTATGGTTGATAGCCTACGGTCAACGATTACCGAATAGTATAGCGCATGCGCATTTGTAGTATCCGTTAAAATATAACAGCTGTTTTCGACCATCAGCTGTATAACTTCCTGACATTTTTAAGTTTATGTTTACAACTTGTACTTTAAATTTTGTGTTGTAGGCCTAATTATAGGAATAATATTGTACATTGATACATCTGATCTGTTCTGTCATGTCTATAAATAAATGAATTACAAATTTTCATAAATAAACGGGCCATCATTACACATATAATCTAACAAATTAATTATAAAATTTAATTACATGTTTATTTAATTTGTATAAATATAATTAAAATCAGACTTATTAAATACATTTCAATAAAAATAGAAAAATACAATGCTACTTTTTAATTTGTGTAATTACTTTTACTTCTATAACTAACAAAACCCAATATTAAAAAAAGCGCTTTATGCTTATTTATGGAAATTTGTAAGAGTGTGCTCCATGTTTTTTTAGCCATGTATATGGAGTTTTATTATAAATTACTTTTTAATTTTTAATAACCTAAATTTTTGTTTACTTTTTTTATTTAATGTTATAGCCCTGTATTTAATTATTTTAAATTGCTCTACTACATACATATATTTACATTTTTTAAATACACAATAGCAAGTGATATCAATTTAGTTAAAAAAATCTCTTTGTTACGAAATATGAAAATTGTGTTTTCTTTTTCTCGACAGTTCTCGGAAAATTTTGTTAACATAATATGATAGAATTTGTAAAAAAAGTATGCAATAATTTGGTAATATAAATACAGTATAAATACAGTAGTAACTTCCAGCCTATTTGTAACATTATTGTTTGAAATATCACAATATTTGTTTAATCAATTATAATACTACTTTAGTGAAATTATCTTTAGCGAGAGTGTGCAAGATCTACTAAAGAAAAGAGGCATACAGATACTAGTCACAGGTCAGGGCACAAAACTCAGTAAACCTTATTAAGAGTTTGTTAGAATGTCAAATCATGTAGTATCATGATGGGCACACATCAATTACTTATGATAAGCCGATTCACAAACAACGTTTTATTGATATGTAATCTTTAATGGTTGATAAAAGCATTTAATAGTGATTAAGGTCAGGGTAATGAATTGACCTTTGATTCGAACTACCATCTAATGAAACGGATTCTGTTTATCCAGAATAAAATGTAGCCTATAGCCGATGCATACTTAAAATTGTACAGTCGTGTTATTTCTAACTAAAAGAGACAACCCTTTAGGATTTCCAAATAGTATCCATAAAATGCTTGCTTTGGGTAATAAAACTAAACCTATCATTTGTCTTATAACTAAGAAATCCGAGAATCGTGTCAACTACTGTACTTCAGTCCACAAGTAACGAAAATGCAATAGCCTATGCAATCATAAGCTAAGAAGTGTTTGTTATCATTCTGTGATCTGGTAAACTTGGCTCGAGTTTATTTCTTGCTGTTAACTCTTGGTTCAATCTTAATACTGAACTGTAATAAATTATGATTTTCACACTGCGATCACCACAGAAATTCATGATTTATAAAGGGTTTTAATTTTATGTAGGCCTATCACAAATCATTTGTGTTCATTACATATTATTTCTTATGGGGTGATAAGAGGGGGGGGGGGGGTTAGCAAATAGATTTTCTAAGGTTCCCCTGGCGGTGAATAACTGTCGTCCCGAGATCAAATTTTGTATATCTCTTTCCTCTTTTTAATAATAAGATGGTAAGTTTTCAAAAAATCACTGTATAGAAAGTTAAAATGTAAACCATTAATTTATTTCAGAATTTTCTTGGGAAGATGCAAATATATCTTAAATCACCATTTTTTGTTTTGTTACATCGTCACTTAGTATTATGTTAAAAGTTAATTAACTTATCAAAATAATAATAGCATTTTTTATAGTTAGCAAAGTTTATATCTACCAATGTTTATGCTAGTTGTATGCGAATAAAATCAAATTTTGAGCTTTACGTTGATTACCTTTTAAATCACAAGTTAGTTATGAATTTAATCTTCTGCAGCATAATAAGGACCTATTCAATTTCTGCAACAATTAAATTCAATTTGCACATCCCATGTAATATTTTTACTTACGGATTTGTTTGCTACTTTTTCTTCGTGAATCCATCCTTCTCTTGCAAAATTAGGAAGTACATTTCGCGGATCAGGTCTGTTGGCATTTGATGTGACTGTCCAATATCTATGCCACTGTGTGTGTTAAAGGAGGGAGGAGGTCACGTGCAATAAGCCCAGCTGTGAACTTACCGATAAATAAATAATAACAAGTGGTCCAATAAATACCGCTCAGTTGTCCAATACAATATATAATTTTACAAATAGCTCATGATCTATCTATGTAGCAAAGAAGAACTTTGATGTGCGGCAAAAGACAGTTTTTGAAGCGAGATGTCCAATTTGTTTTTTACAAAAACTACTGTATGTGTGTCGCCGGAAAAATATAATTTGATTGAATCTGTTAAAAATATACTGGTTTAACAAATCTAAATGACTTATAAAAAACCTAGTTTCTTACACTAATTTCTTTTTTCTTTTTTAAACGTTTATTAACGCTTTCTAAATTGTCTAAATAATATATTCTAACGATTTCTCTTTTTTTATATATAAGACGTTGAGCAATATCTTTCTAAAGGGTTGTTAGAAATATCAAAATATTTAAATTAGGCATCAACTTGTTTTAAAAAAGGCTACAGAGATAAAACACCATATATTTAACTTATCTGTATATTCACAGCTCACAGTCCTTTTTAATGTGAGCTGTGAGTATACAAATAAGTTAAATATAGTAAATATAACCAGTCCAGTTAAGGCAATCAATAACTATGAGATAAAACAGTTTGAACAATGTGGCTCGACTAAAGAAGTGGTTAATGTTAAAGTTAGTAAACATTTTAAGCCTAAATACATTCAAAATCGGATTCTTAGTTTTCGTAGTCAATGTATCTATACAACGAAAGGACAATGTTAGTTTATTAACAAAATACAGTGTTAATGGGCTTTTAATAAAGGTAAGGTAATGGGTGACTGAGAATTTAGAGATGTTATTGAAATTAGGCGAATTAAATTATTCAAATTTGAAACTAAGGCGTATAAGAAAACGATATGGGAACAACCCAACATAAAGTTAACAATTAGAGACAAACAACCTAGTTATAAACAACTTGTGTTAGGAAGGAATAAGATCATTTTTAAGACAAACATAGTCTTCATTATAAAGATTTTTCAAAAAATTGTCAACCAATTTATTTCACTTTACTTTAAAAAATACTTTTTTCATTTTTTTATAAATATGTTGAGTGAAATAACAATAATGTTAACCAGCAAATAATTTTTGTAAAGTAACACAATTGAAGCGTAGTTACTTTTAGAGTTCTAAACTGGATCAATACGAACAATTTTGTTTTGTGTTGTTAAAAAGTTTTCTTTTCGAGTAGAGCTGAACAAAATTATTTTATTATTTGTAGAACTAATTTATTGAGTCTAATAAAAACACATCAGGCAAAAGCTTAAACATAAATTTTAAGCAAAAGCTTGCAATAGTGTCAAAAAACTAAGCAATAACTATTAATTACTGAAAAGATTTTGGTAACCATTTCTAGCATTAGCTTTTCTAACGTTTTAACAAATTTTCCTAGTTAAAGCTACCTAAAATAATGTGAATAAAATATACTAAAATTATTAAGATTTCTAGTTTATTTTTTAATGTGATCTACTGTTAAACGTGTTTACTAAAACGGTTGTGTTTATACCAGTTTGACCGAACATAATGCAGAATTATGGGACATAAAATCGCATTTTTACGTGCTCTCCAAAAATAACTTCACTTTTAAACTCATTAAACTTGCCTAAGCATTTACATTGAGGAAATCTCATAGAAGTTTGTGATTTCCTTAATTTCCATGATTTTTTAAAGCTTTGTCTAATATTTACAAGCTATTGATTGTTTTTATTCTACAGAACATAAGCCTTATTTTTATGTATATTGAACAAATACAGTATAGTTTTATAGGTTTGTTTAAATTCAGTGATCTACTACTATGTGAAAGATATGCTGTGAAGCAGATTGCAAAGCAAACTGTATCAGTGGCACAAAGTTCAGTATAAACAAACATTATGTTGTGTTTTTTTCGGTTTCAAAGAATTAAATTACATGTAATAAATAGTTGCAATATATTCCTAGAGATAATGACGTGATAAAGTTAGGCTATTATAAACCGAAATTGTAATATGCAGTGTTTTTAATCAAAACTTTCATCTTCCATGGATAAATTTTTTAACACTTTTTTTAGTTTTTAGTAATAAATTAGTGTACTGGATTGTTGTCGAATGTGAAGTGTAGGCATGTCAACACATTTTAACATATAAAACCTGTACCAAATCAAAATTTGTATAACATAGGCCTATATACTTTAAATAACAGAGTAGTGTTGCATGAACAATAATTTGTATATGTGATTATTGACAGTCGACTGAATATTTTAATACCCAAAACTCACTGATTAGAAATAGAACTACAATGATATACAGCCAATATTCAATAAGAGCTTACTTTAATAATACAGAAAATCTGGCCAACTATGGTGCTACAGTCTGTAAGCTCACGGGTTAGCCAACAACTTAATTATTGGATAGTTTTAATTAAAAAATTGGAAACTCCGTATTTACGCGTTTGTTTTTAATGTTGTTGAGCTAACGATTGATAGCGATAAATTTCTTTAAGTTTATTCTTATTTGAAATTCGTATATTTAGTCTTAGGCCTACTTCAGCAGACATGTGCGAAGTTAGTTACAACAGGTTTATATATATTATATGCTGATGTCCTCCACTTGGTTTATTATACTATTAGTGAATTTCCATAGGAAATATGAGCTATTGCAGTGACCCTTGTTGTGAGACCTAAGGTCGTGAGTAGTAAACGAGTACCGATCATGGTCCTCAGTACACGTTTTGAGGTGTCATTAAAAATGTTGTGTATTTGTGTTCGCACGGCCGCATTTTAAGTCCGATTTGGTCCAAATTTGGTACACAAGTTGGTTGACTAAGTCGCTGGGACAAGTTCGTTAGAAAAAAAGAAAAAATGCAACAAACGGAAGCACGTTTTTTGACCGGAAGTAACAATTTTTTTATTGTTTGTACTGAAATGAAACTTTTTTTAGGGTTTTATCTAAAAAAAAATAATGTAGGATATTATTCTGCACATTTTGTGCACTTATAGCTCGCTTGGTTTGTGAGAAATTATAAAATAAAATCTAGTATAAATCTAACAAAACGGACGTGCTTCGTGAAGTTTTGTAAGACGGAACAATTATTCGAAACTTTATGAATTCTGTATGTGTTGTGGCGCTCTTCCAAGTCACCTAACTGGGCCAGACTCAACTAAAACTAACCAGCCAAGTCCGGTTTGGAAAGCAGAGTGTATTCGGGACGAAACACTGTACACTTTGTGCAATTTAAGAAAGAATAAAAGAGACAACGAATTATAAAATCTAGTCTTAAAAACTTTGTACACTTCTAAAGCCTTAATCAGGATACAGTCCAAGTAGTTGAAATGGCGTTGATGACATTATCCATTGTTATTTGTGTGAATGGTTTTTTCTGAATTTCCTAACCTGCAAACAAATCAGCAACATTTTAGATTAAGTAGTAAGAAGAAAACAAAAGAACAAATTTGTATTAATCGTTTTAAACTCCTATTTCATCTAAGTCCATTAAAATAGGTAATAGTATATTTCATTACTAGTACCGAAAGTGGCACTTTCCGGTGCGCGCCCAAGTTTCATGTGTGAGGCGGAGCCGAACACAGGAATATCGAATTTCACGTGTGAGGCGAAGCCGAGCATGTGAAAGTGTGTTTCACGTACGAGGCGAAGCCGAGTACGGGAATAATTGGAGCAAGTGCCGGAAAATCACTTTCGGTACAAGTTATGAACGGTACTTTTCATCACGACGCAAAAATACACACAATGCTGAAGAAGAAACCTCAGTAAAATGCAAACTATTATAAACTATATAAACTATTATGCAGCTGATATAAATTGTAAGAATAAACGGCAAAGCGACGTCAGAGCGCGTAGCGGGCAAATGGAAAACTAATTGAGAGCAAGGGAAAACAAATTTAGAGCAAGGGAAAATCAGCTGATCGTTTTTCCCTTGCTCTAAATTAGAGCTTGGGAAACGATCGTTTTCGTTGCTACCAGCTGACATCGAAAGTAGCTACTTTCGGTACGGAGTGATGAAAAAAGTAATTCATTCACTTACGTAAGTTTATTATATCAAATCTATCCCCTTGTGACAGTTCCACATGTGCTCACGTTTCGCTTTTCATGTAAACGTAAAGCTCTGATTTGCCTCATTGTATTTGTAAGAACAAGATAACGCAAAAACACAAATAGATGGATACATTTTTATGTATTCCTTACAATAAAATTATGGATAATTTTTTGTAAGCAAATCATCCAACCTGAAGAAGTAGGCCTACCTAAACACAACTTCGATTGTCTTCATATGAACTAGAGGTCATTAAATAAAGGTAAATGTATACGATTTAGTATAGACGTTTATAATGACGAAGAACAATTTTATCACAAGCAAGCGGAAGTATTACTCTAACTAAACACCTTCTTTGCATTTTTCATATAAACTTGTTCATCCTTGAAGCTGGAAAGAGTATTTTTTATGCTTTTTGGGATTTTTATCGTCCAACAATTGAAAACATATGGTTGCCTATGTTATAATACAGAGTACAATTATGTTTGACCACACATTATCAGGGATGTCCTTATCTGGGAGTATAGAAGAAAGTCAAGGGGAGAAGACTTTCTATTTTTGCAAAGATGACAGTGCAGCCCGAACAAGAGAAGATAAATGTTGATTGCTTGAAAACAATTAGGCATTTCTCTCTTTTTAAATGTTGATGGAAATTTACTTATTTTAGATCACACTGTTTGACAAGGTAGGTACTTAACGAACGTTTGAACCTTTACGAGTAGTTCTACGTGAAACTACAACATAATTTAATACTAAACTATAGCTACAGTATTTGTTGAACAAGTTTGCTCTCGAGCTGCACAATTAAGTGTTTCCTACAGTTGCTGAGAAAGCCGTGTTTTTAAATTTGAAGTTTGAACTTTCTAAGAACTGCACTCAGATGTTAACCATTGATTGGCGTTTAAATATTTTGGAGCGGCTGAAATAACTTTTTTATTATGTCATTAGATACATGCAAATGTTATGATATAATTTATAGTTTGTTAAATTTTCTTTTCTTTCATTGAGGGGTGTTCTAACCCTCAAAACCTCACCATGGTTACGCCTTTATCTGGTATAGGTCGTTTATTATGATTCAGCTAAACATTACGTCCCGTTTCTACAGTTTCGCATTTGTCATGTGTGTAAAATCACGCTTTCAAAGCTATAATTTACCTCCATTGCAGAATTCACCCTGTGCAATAAAGAAAACAAACTGTAATAGCTGGTATATTATTGACTAGAGTTACCAACTATACATCTGAACGCTAGAGTGCGCAAAGCAAATAGTACAACAACCACCTATTTTGCATTATCCTATTATGAGTGGGTCAAAAAACTTCTTTCTTGCTAACTACAGGAAAAATGATTAACTGATACCACAAATACGGAACAATGGGCAGGAAATTATGCTTCACGTCTGTAGTGTAGATATTTTCAACCAGTTTCGCTGAATTTTGCCTTTATATTAACATGCAAGTCTAAACATTTTGCAGCTATAGTATTTATGTTTCGTTTGATTCCATAGTTGGTAAATAACCTTTTTAATTTCGAAACAGTTTTAAAACTCTAAACCAAATTTTATAAAGTTGCATAGACTTTCGTGTATTGAAAACTGTTGCAATATTGTTACAGATGGTGGTACTTTGGTGTCTCCTCAACAAGCTTTCCTTTTCTTAGAGACGATTCTGGAAGAAACCTCGGATGATTTGAGATCGGAGTCTGACTATTCGGGTCCTGCAGGATGGCCGGATAGCGACTCGGACACCGCCAGCGTTATCCACGTCACAGCTTTGGGTAAATTACTTGAAATATTCGTAGGGATGGTTGACTGTGTTGTGTTACAAGCTTTTTGTTTGTTCAAACCGAGATTTTACAATCACTAGTTTTCCAATATTGCAAATTCTGTATATTAGTTGAAGTTTTGACAAAATATATTTCTTATGATATGAAACATATTATTTAACATAATAATGTCTGTTTTGTTCTTTTATGTTTATGTTATGAGAGTTTATGACGCAAATGTGTTTTAATGTGAGCATATCTATTTATTTTGTCGTATATTTTTGTTTGGAAATGGAGTGATTTTACTGTAAAACTAACATTATAAACATCTTTAAAATAATAACTGTAAGCCTATTGATGAAGTGAATTACTGATTGATCTAAACATTAAAAAGACGACACATTTTGTTCCACATTACATATTACATGTAATAAAAACAGAAATATTATAAAATGTTCAAAATATGGTAAGATGGTTTTTAGATATTGCAGAATTATTTTTCTTAAACTATACACATTTTTTTTAAACGATTAGTTTGTTTTAGAATTTATGGGATTTTTGTATATCGCAACCGGTATCTACAACTAAAAATAGTATTGCCAATATCAAGCATAATTCGCCTTGTCAAATAGTTTTCAGGCGATAGTGACTAAGAAGATGGGTTTAGACCAAACAAAATCTTAACTTGGGCTCAGCTGATTTGTATACCTCAGATAAGACTCACTTTGTAAATTTAAAGCCAGCATCGACATTATATATCCAGAAGACATGCATTGAAAATTGTACATATAATGATCGAACAAATTTATTTACGTATTGCCGCAGCTCTAAAGGTCATTGTGGACCTTGATCTGTTTCCTTCACTAAACGCCTTCATTCTCATCGGTTTTCAAGCCTTCTTCAGTTCCTTATTCCATGATTTCTTCTCCCACATCCTGCATCCAGAGCCTTCTATCTTTCTTTCCTTCTTGTTTCTTTCACTAAACGCCTTCATTCTCTTCGGTC
>JAGFPH010000004.1:1916026-1988917 GCA_018207615.1 Philaenus spumarius
AAAAAAAAAAAAAAAAAAAAAACAGTAAGTATCTGACATCCTCTTCTTTTTCCAATCACAAAATGAACAGTAGGTTCTTCTCCCTTTCTGAGGAACAACTTCATTTCTAACACGTGGAAAAATATACTGTTGAAACTAGCGAAACGTGAAATTTAAGTGTTGTTTAGATAGTGGAGTATAAAGTCGGCACCAAATTAACACAGATGAACGAATCCACCTAGCAGTCTCTCAAAGACAACTAACTGCCCAAAGCACTGCTTAAAGGCTATAGTGGTAGAAGGGTGGGGAGAAATGTCTGCACCATACGCAAGTTTTACGAACTCTAGTGTTCTAGGGTTAAATAAAACAGCTGATATTAAGAGAGAAGATGTTTAAACATTGCCGATGAAAAGAATTGTTTAAAGAAGCTAACGATATTAAATTTAGCAACGTGGAACAGCATATTTGACCACATAAAACGAGTCTAGCATACCGGTTATAGTCACAACTGGAAGACTCCATGGTGACATACAAAAAGCGAATAGGGTGAGAAATAAGGCAGAACATGGCGAAAGGAATATTAAATGTTAACTTAGAAAACTTTGGTTGAATGATGTTGACACAATGAGGATGCTGAAAGTGAGATACAGTTGCCATCAGATAGCTGGCCTCGACCAAGGCCACCTAGAATAGTAGCTACTACGGATTTAAGTTGGGTTTTCCTAGCTCCACACTTTTCGCGCAGCGCACTCCGCACTGCGGACCTCTCAGCGCAGTGCGCAGTAAGCCGTTCTGTAGTGTTTTCCTAGCTGCGAAGTTGCGCTGCGTATTTGACTTTTTATCAGTTTAAAACTATAACAACACTGCTAACTCTCCCACCTCTCCTAATCATGACAAAAGTGGTTTTTTATTTCCTTTGCGAGTGTATTTTGTGCTTTAGCGACTAACAATAAGCGGAAGCAACTACATTAAGGGCTACAAATAAGCAAAATTTTATCAAAATCGTTAGAGCCGTTTTTGAGAAATTTTGATTTTTCTCGTTTTTTGGCCATTTTTGGGGGGTAAAACCCTTTAAAAATCCAAAATTTGAAAAAATGAAAAAAACCTCTGGAGATATTCTAGAACTACACCTATATACCAAAATCGGACGGTTGGTATGGTCTCCAGCTCTGTACACAACCTTACAGACACTCGGACAGACATCACCAAAAAACCACTTTTTTGGGTTCAGGGAGCACCAAAACAAATAATTCCACTAAAAATATTTTTGGGTTCAGGGAGCACCAACACAAATAATTCCACTAAACATTTTTTGGGGGTTCAGGGAGCACCAAAACAGATAATTCCACTAAAAATTAAAATTCGAAAATTGGGACGAAAACAATACTTTCTCTATATGCTACGTATAGGGTAGAGAAAGTAAAAATATACTTGCCTGTCTCATGCTTAAAACAATATACTTGCCTGACTGAAACAAAAATGTGTATCTACTGTCATTTAAATAGAAATGGACTTTTCCTTGCGGTTTCGACTACTATTATGAATCTCTTGAATTTAAACAATAGACAAAATAATATGAATTTCGTATTATAGATATTCGAGAGGTGAGTATGCTACCTCACAGTTAAATTAAAATCAGTAAAATGGCGTAGAAATTGTCCTTTTAATTAAAAAAAAATATTTTTTTTTTGCTTAAATGTCTTTAATTTATGCCAGCTAAATTAATGAAGGCAGGCGTATACGGGGGGGAGGGGGAACAGCGTAAATCGATATCCAGTTACTAGGTTCCAACTTACACTACCTGTGTTGGAAGTTCCAATTTTGGATTGCGCTTTCTGCCCCTCGGCTACTGTTTGATAATACAATTTCAGAAGTGTATGTACAGTATATACTTTTTAGCGAGTTTCCATAAAAAAGATGAGCCGCTGCAGTGACCCTGATGGTGAGACCTAACGTCAGGAGTATCCCTGAGTGACGTAGGCTAGATGAATTCATATTTAAAAAATCATTTTTTATTTCAATATTTGTAAATTTAGTCGGAACAAATTCACAGAAAGAAGTTGGGCGTTAAACCCATAGCGTCTAACAGCTGTAATACCAATAAATAAGCAACATTATCTTATCTTCTAAAGCGAGAGATAATTGTTTGTCTGCTAAATGGATCTGGAATCTCCGTCTAAGGATTTTTCATTTTTTGATTTTATATTAGGCTTTTGGCCACGAGAAATCGATTGGAAATGGTCACCAGTCTGGGAAAATTCGTTTTCTACGTCTTTTTATTAAATTAAAAAGTGAAATTTGTCCATTTTAAACAATACAAAGCACAGCTGATGCAAATGTTTTCAATCCATTACAATAATCATCTGCTTTCTTTTAAACTGTATATTTTATTAGAGGTTGTATCTATTTATAGTTACCATGGCAACGAATACATAATAAACATACCCTTTATTTAGTTGTTTAATGTTATAGGCCTAACCTAAACGATGTTCACGGAAATTTGCAATAATAGTAGTTATTGACGTGAGCGAACTAGGCCCTAGGAATAAATCGATATTGAAATAATACTTTAATTTAGGCCTGACTTATTTCTGAGGCATAGCGTTGAGATTGTGGTTAATCCTTTAAACTGTATTTTTATTACAGGTAAGCCTAATGTTGTATATACCCTTTATTTAGTTGTTTAATGTTATAGGCCTAACCTCAAAACTCAATAATCCAATATTTATTATTGAAACATAGCCCTGCTTATAATCGAGCTTTAGCTCGGTCTCCAGGTACTGAAAACTAAAAAACGACAATTATTGAAAAATGCATTACCATAGCAACCAATTGAATAAAATAACAAGTAAAACAGTTGATTCGGATGTCCAGCTTAGTTCAAAATCCTATTACTTTAAATGAGCAATAATTCTTGTATCTATCTTTGTATCTGTTTTTAGAAAGTTCCATCGGGGTCTCTTCTAGTATTGATAATAAAAAGTTGTATTTATATTAATTTTATAACCTCAAAGCAAATCTTATAACGTATTTATAGCCTGCATTAGTTCTTTAGCATATATTTAAAAAAAAAACTATTTCTCAAGACTTATAATATTATTGATTGAAGTGGTAATTATAACCCCAAAATATAATCTACGCTAGGGTTTGTTTAAGTATTACAGATGGTGGACGAAATCAGCTGTTATTTTATATTGTTACTCACGTACGTATGTGAGTATTCCGATTTTATAGGAGTTGAATATTTATTCTTTCTTAAATATTGTATGCGAGAAAGTAAAAATTCGAAACAATATTTATAATTTTTAAAGACGCTAATCACCAACAATAGAAAATAGTTCTAATAATTTATTCGAAAATATTCTTCTGCCTGGTTCTCAATGATCGAGTGAGGTCAAAACGGTCTGATACTTAACTTTGAATAATAAAATCACTTTATGTCTTTGTATTGCCTCATCCGATTCCGAATATAGCGGAAATGAGTTCAGAAGTCAAAGAGGAAACTGAGCAAGATGATTTAGTGGAATTGGATGGTGCTTTAAAATTGGCACATTTAGTTAAATTATTATAACCTATTTAAGACTATGCTACAGAAAATTAAAATTGTTGAATCTCGTATAAGTGTAATGTAATTGAAAGACATGATAGCTTAGTACTTTTGTTAGTGTTAATTTCAAAATTATATAAATATTTAAGGATATGGATGTATTTTATTATTGGTATTTTTTTTTATAAACCCACTGGTTTAGGAGTAGTATATGCTTAATTTTTCAAACGCTTTGATGAATCCTTGGGTTTTGATTTTTCATTGTTGAAACAGCTTACACATTTAATTTGAAATGGCCTAGGAAGTGTAATTATCAATGAAAGATTTAAATGTGAAACAAATAATTTGTGAATACATAAAAGTTCAGCAATGTTAACATAAGTAATAAAGTACCTTGAGAAAATAATGTGTATCGTGCTTTAATTAAATAACAGTTATTAAATTAATTACCATTCGCTTTAAAATATTTTGTTTTTATATAATTCTTTAAAAATAATTGCAAATACATGTATTTAACATGGAGGTAAAGAACTACGATATATGGAGTTGTATTTGATAAAATTGTAACAATATACTTATTTAGAAGTTAATAATGTAAATGATTTTAACATCTACTATTTTATAGTCAAATTCAACTCAGAGTGAGGCGGAAGTTCAAGCCTACGGAGGGTCAGCACGGTCGACTGGTTTCCGCTCCACACCTACCTGAATTTTAATTGTTTATAGTAGCGTTATGCAAACTTTTTTTATAACAAGAAAATATAAAAATAAATCACATAACGTTGTGTATCATGATCGTCTGTTTATTTTGGTACCAAATTTGAAGTAAATCGGTAAATGTTGAGTAATTAAATAGTTCTTAGTTACATTAAAAGCTATGCCATTTAATTACTCAACATTTACCGATTTACTTCAAATTTAATATCAAAATAAACAGACGATCATGATACACAACGTTATGTGATTTATTTTTATATTTTCTTGTTATAAAAAAAGTTTGCATAACGCTACTATAAACAATTAAAATTCAGGTAAGTGTGGAGCGGAAACCAGTCGACCGTGCTGACCCTCCGTAGGCTTGAACTTCCGCCTCACTCTGAGTTGAATTTGACTATACTCGGGCTATTTAATTCCCGCGTTAAGCAAAATTCGCTGTAGATAGTGAGATAGTGTTGACAAGTTCCCAAGTCCTTCCTTGGTGATTACGTTTTATTCACAATAACTTCCGAAAATGTAAACATCGAATTTTTAAAATTTTAAGCGCCTCAAACCTTAATCTAAACATAATAAACGGTATCAGGAAACTGACACATACTTTCTCCCTCATTATAGAAACTTAATAAAAAAATACTATTACCAATTTATTGTGATTTTTTTATTTTTAACAGTCATTTTCCCATAAAAATCCATAAAATAATGGAAAAATCAACTTTTCTCAAAAACGGCTCGAACGATTTTGATGAAAATTTTACAGTTTATAGTACTTTAGGTCCCTAATAAACTGTAAAATTTTAATCAAAATCGTTAGAGCCGTTTTTGAGAAAAGTTAATTTTTCCGATATTTTATGGGTTTTTATGGGAAAATTACCCTTAAAAATAAAAAATTCACAAAAATGAAAAAAACCCCTGGAGATACCGTGGATTAGTACCTCCATACCAAATTTCATCAAAATCGGACTACTGGTTTAGGCTCTAGGTCTGATAACATCCACACAGACACACAGACACACAGACACACAGACACACAGACACACACACAGACATCACTCCGAAAACCACTTTTTTAGGTTCAGGGGGACCCAAAACGGATATTTCCACCAAAAACTCAAACTCGAAAATTTTGACGAATACAATACTTTCTCCATATACTATGGTATAGGGGGAGAAAGTAAAAAAAAACACAAGAATATAAAATTAAAAGAATAAGAGAACCTGTGTAAAAAACAAGAAAATACATTTGAAAGTTTTTCACCATATTTTAAAGGTGGACATTTTTATCTTATTTATTTGTGATTATAGTTTTATAAACGTATGTAGTTAGAAATGATTCTTGGAAAAAGTTCTCCCCAATAAAGCACTCTTATTATTATTATATTATTAATGGTCAGAATTTTTTAAGGTTTCAAACCCAGATTTTGCCTACATGAAAAATTAGTATGTACGTTTCCCAATTTTAGCCTATGGTAAAGATAACCTAATATCTCTGTCTACAACTATTAAATAACAAGCTTTGCTCAAAGATGTAAAACTATAATCTAACCTTCTAACCTCAAAGTATTTTGACAAAATTACTTTAAACCGTTGTTTTGCTGCCTACTTCTAAACTTTTGCGGCTAGGACTTGCAAAACATATGGCTCTGCTTACCGCCTTATCACTCGTAGACGTATCACCAAGGTCACGGTGCGACAGAGATAAAAAAGTCGTTCAATATTTAATTTTCTAATGGACGGTAACTCAAGGGCACCAGTGCCTTATTCCCAAAGCTGAATGTCATTTAAAGCTGTAAATGTTACGACAGCTGAAAGATAACTCGTGGCACGTGTTAAATTTATTATTAGCTAAGTATTATATTATGAGTAATGATTGCAAGATCTTGAGTTGGGATTATTCTTCGGTTACACAATACTCTCTCTTTCCCATACATTAACTTTCTCGAAGTCTCCTTTCTTCTATCTCTCTCGGGAGACCACGCACAGATGCGCCATCAATAGGGGTTTGACGTCCGTCGCGGTTCCTAGTCAATCGTACATATTACTACAAACATGCACGCACACGCGGCGTCACAGAAAACATTTCTTAAATTTTCACCTTTAATTTAGGGTCATTTAAACTTTTAACTTAGGCCGATTATTATTATGTTTTTAGGCCAAAACTTTAGCTTTTTTGGATTGTTTTCTGTTATGTTTATTTTTGTTATTTTGTTTTACTGTTAGAGTTTGTATTGTACATACAAAGTTCATATTTATTAATTATTTTTAAATTTATGGCGCCGTTTATTTTTTTTTTTTTTTTTTTTGTTAAATAATTAATTTTAAGATTTCAAATAGTTATTGTCATTGTTAATTATTTTTAGTCGTTTGTAAATGCTTTTATTTTAGTTCACTGTTTTTAATCGCTGATAGCTCGTTTCTTTTGGTTTTATGTTCGTTTTAGGACTAATTAGTTTTATCTTTGAATTTCTGTCAGTTGAAATCGGGTTTTCAGTTCAGTTAAGTTTTAGTTTTGTGATTTTATGTGTTGTTTCTGGTGTAATATTTATTAAATTGTCCGAGCTTAAACGACTCAATAAAAAAGTTATTGAATAAAATTGGTTCAGTTCTTGTTCGAAAGAAAGCAGTCTTTGCGATGCCCACTATGTGTCTGGGGGTAATTTAACTTTTAAATTAAGTTGCATTTCTTAGTTAAGAGAACAGGGTACCTTTACCACAAATCAAATCTATTCTACATAGGTTTCTAACTGGAATAAGACAAGTGCAACGAATTTGAGTAACTAACAAGCAACGTCCTAGCTACATAGTTGCCAGCATGTTACTTTAATACTGCTTGTCTTCTTTACATCCTTATCCTTACCATAGACTTAGTAACAAATCTCAGCTGTAGTGGAGATAGTGGTGTCTGTTAATTAAGTACTGATTTTGGTGTACTTTTTTTACTTTCTCACTTTACCTACTATAGTATAGAGAAAGTATAGTGATAGCAAAAAAAATCGATGTTGAGATTTTTGTGGAAATGTCCGTTTTGGGAACCCCTGAGTCCAAAAATGTGGGTTTTACAAAATGTCTGTCTGTATGTATACAAAGCTAGAGCAAAAACTATTCGATCGATTTCAAATAAATTTGCACCAGATATGTCAAGTAGGCCTGTATAGATGCACGAAAAACGGGTTTGAAAATTTTTGAAAAACAACCCCCTTTTTGGAAAAAAACCCCTAAAAAATCAGTTATTATTTTTTTATAAAAAAAACGGCTCTAACGATTTTGATAAAATTTGGCTTATTTTTAGCCTTTAATGTACCCTACCATATGCAAAGAACCGCATCTTTCTAAAAATTCTCGTTTAGTTAATAATAATAATAATAATAATAACTGGTTTTGGGGGATTTTGGCCTTAAAGGGGGTTGTTTTTCAAAATTGTTCAAAACCTCTTTTCGTGCATCTATAGCCTACAGGCATAATTGACGTGTTTGGTGCAAATTTGTTCGAAATCGATCGAATAGTTTTCTCTCTAGATAATAATATTTATTACTTAATCTCCTACTTCAATAAATCATCTCTCCTATCCCACCTACAATTATGAAGCCACAGTGAATCTGTTTAATAATTTAAATATGTTTGTGAGAAAGTATGTGCCAGTTCCTGGTACCGTTTATTAGCATAACAGTAGCCATTATGGTTATATGATATTTTTTCTTTAGGCCTATTCTTATTTTAATGTCAGTTTTCTTTCTGGCACGGTGTTACATAAATACCTTCAGTATCTCTTTATTTATTTGTTGTCACTGTTTCCTATTTCTTGTCATCTCTTTTACATTTTTATAACAACAACAGTAAGTTATATTTGATTAATAACGATTATTTTTGTCTGTATTATAAACATTATTTTCTTAATTAGAACTGAAAAAATATAACGAATTTAAAGAAATACAGAAAATTAATTATCAACAAGAATGTATTATTTGTATCGTTTTCAATAGATAAACTTTTACATAAGAAGATCAAGTTAAAATTTGGTAGACAATCCATGTAAAGGTTCAAGCAAACATTTTAAAATTCACTGAAGATTTTTCTCAAGCCTCCCCTCACATGAATTAAATTAATTCTTAAGTGATTAATTTACTAAGAATTAACACGGCATTAATAATATTTTTGATCCAATCATAATTTTTATCGTGATGCAGTAAATTAATACTTTTCTTTATATTATCAAAAACTTTAAAATCAAATACTTTACGTTCATTGCTATATTATGTTATTTGAATTCTCTGTCGCAGTTTGTCTAATTAATTGTCATCATATCATCAAACTACACCACAATAATACAATTTTACAGAGACAAATTGCATACCTGACTTACCTGTACTTATAAATATTAAGCTATTGTTGTTTTTCACATGTAGAAACTTTTGTAGCTTGTACAAATTCATACTTGAACTTTTTTCTTAGCAAAGTTTCATTTTACATGTTAAAAATTTGTCGTTTTGTAAAATAGGTCTATTTAAAACAAATGGAAACATCCGTAGGTCTTTAATAAATAAGGTTTTTAATTAATCAGACAATATTGATAATCATCACGCATAATATGATTATTTTGACATGGTAAAACACTTTTTCAGTTTAACTGTTATGTATGGTTCTTAATTTTGCTTCTCTGCAGCGGAACCTTAAGATCCAATAATGTGTACAAGTTTTAGGGTAGTTTTTAAGTAGTTTTGTAAGGACTGACAATAATTTGTATAAATGACTATAATGCAAATGTATTTAGATACATATATTTACCTTTACGATCTGTCTAACAATCCTGGTTTTCGTCGTCTTTAAATGACGGCTGTTTCGACTATTTTTTCAGTCATTTTCAAATTTCAGATGTTCGCACATTGGGAACTTTGTCACAAATAAAAACATTTAAAACATTTATACACACATGACATTTAATGTACATTACAAACATATATAGATTAAACCAGGATTGTTAGACAGATCGTAAAGGTAAATATATATATTTATAAACAATCCAGTTAGGCTACCACAAATAAGTATGGATTATTTAGATACATTGGGTTTAAATTTTAATTGAACTTTAAAATATCATCTACTTATCCGTGAGATAAAAGTCAAAGAACAAATAATTTTTCTAGAATTATTTTTTTCTGAAACATTATTTTAAGGTTATGACTTGAAAGTTGGAGCCCGGCGTCTAGGAATGCAAAGTGGCGCCCACCTCCAACCCCCCAATTCCACCCTTGTGCAGTCAAAGCCCGAGGGTTGTTAATCATTCTTCACCTCCAGGCAAATGTCTCAAAAGCAAACAAAAGCTGAACCTGGAAGTTTTAGTAAAATCCACTTCTTGCCTTTTGTCCGTAATCATAGAAAACTGCCTTAAATCTACTTAGAGACATTCATGTTCTCGCCGTGTTTTTGTAGGCCCTACAGTTACACATTAAGATTAATTTTTACTTTAACAGTTTGGTAAAAGCTATTTGGTTATTGCTAAAAATGAATATTTTTTCCCTTCATCTCGACTGTTATAGACCTATGTTATAAAAATACGAAAAAAACTAAAAACAAATTGGAGGAATGTGAGTTGCCAAGGCAAGGGTTCTGTACACATTCCGAAAATGTATGATATTAATAACAACACATCCACACTTTGAATACTCAATTAACGAATTAACAATCTAACCAATAGAATAACCATGGAGGAAATAAATTATACTTTGCAGGGACCAATGAAAGACTGACGGCTCCCAAACACAGAACGAATAGTAAGATATTTTTCATAACATTTTAACCAAATTTTGGATCCGCTATTGATTTTCTGTAGAATATATAAATATCTCTTAACACCTTAGTTTTTTTCAAAATTTTAGTCATGCTACTTGTGTAAAAAAGAGTAGCTTTTTGAGAATATTTAACAAAACTGCATACAACGAATTCATACAATATTTATTTTACGTTGTATTAAACTTTCACTCTAGATAATGTGTAGTAATTGTTTCGATTATTGGAATGTATGCTGTTTAGTATATTTTATAAATAAATAAAATTTCAACTTTGTACCTTTATTCGAAATTTAAGTTTGACGCCTGCAGCAAATAAGTGAACCACCTATAAGCAAAGTGCAGAAATGAATTTGTTACTTTCACAGATAGTAAGTGTCGTCACGAGGCAAAACAATGTTTTGATGGGACCATAAAATATTCAAATATTTCCATCACATTACAATCTATCGATTGATAAACTAATTAATTTCTCTTTAGTTTTTAGTTACATTTCTGAAAGTTTTATTTGACAAAATAGCCTCGGTTTTTAATTTTTACATTTAAAAATTTATTTTTATCAGAATATCAATTACAATTTCACCAAATAATTTACGACTTGTATAGAAGTCTTGATAATTTAATGATAACTAAATGTCTAAGGGTAACGGAACGGATTTTTAATAACGTCGCCAGACGAGGAAGGGAAGGATAGGGAGGGATCGGGGAGGGACAGGATATCTTAATGAACCGCCCTCATAGTTCAGCTTGCCTTGACTCAATTAATTACTTGCTTCTGCGATACTGGTCACTTACCAGAAATAGTGTGGATTAGGTCATGCAAAGATTTGATTCAAACAATTACTTACGTTAGGCGTAAAAATAGTTTATCTTTTTCTGCTATAAAGTAAACAATGTAGAAAAAAACTGTTAAATTGCAATACAAAATAGATGTTTAGATAATAGCTTTCGGGCTAAAACAATTTTATGAAATTTGGCAACCGGCAAAGCAAAAAACGTAAAGAAAAACCGATTCCTTATTGGATCAATCGTTTGTTTGTCTGCCTCCGTAAAATTTTTCAAGAACGGATCAAGCTGAAATTTACATAGTTATAAACTAAGCTATCCGGCAAATTTTTCAATAAATATAAATATGTATGGGCATATTTGGCATTCTAGAAAATTAATATTGTAAGATACTCGCGTGTGGGGTATGTTACATTTAAAAGGACTTTATTATTGAAGTATATCGAACATATTTTTCTATACTCTATGTACAATTTTGTGATACATAGTTTTCGAAAGATATTTTCAAAATTATTGCAAAAACATCTTCACTCTATTTCTTGCAGCTAAAATTTTGAAAATAAACCAGTAATATTTGCAGACTTAATATAGCAGATCCAAACTTGTTGAAACAGTTAGGCTAAGGCAGTGTGAACGGGCAGTGTGCATAGGCATATGCTTTAAGACTTATATACTTACTAGATAGTCCGATCTGGATAGTCTATCGTGGATTTGCACGGATAGACAAATCAAAGTTAAATGTATATTAACAAAACAAATATATGAATAAATATATTATACTATGTGTTTATTATGGGGATTTTTAGTAACTTTGACCCCCCAAACCAACCTAAAATTTCGAAATTTTAAAAAACCTTTCTTAGCGAGCATCTAGGGATCTAGAGGATGCTACATACCAAATTTCATTCCAATCCGTTTGGTGGTTTTTGAGATTTCGTGATGAGTGAGTCAGTGAGTGGTATTTGGATTATATACTGTATATAGATTATACAAAATATTTATGTTATGTATACAACGCCACCTCCTTTCACTGCTTCCTACCACTGACGTAAAATTTATCCTCAACATGGTTAATGCTTATTGTTATTAGATATTTGGTGCGTTATTAATTGAATCATTTTAGTAAATCATTATTACATTAGCGAGGTACAGTACGCTTGACGAGAGGCAAACGAGTTTTGTTTAAGTTTATTTCTTATAATCATTAAATACTGGCTCAATAGGCTAACCCTCATAGCTAACCCTCATATAATCTATCTCTAGATTTATAATTTTCACATTGTTAAACCGCCTTTAATTAATTAAAGGGGTCATTATTAAATCATTGTTTAAACAGATATTAAAATAGTCTTGTATAATTGTATATAGTTTTTATGGAAATGATATATACAAACTTCCCTAAATCCAGTTGAAGTGTTAAACGAATATAAATGAGGTTGATTAAGACACTACACCTAATTATATTTTTTGTGTTTTACTAAAAACTATTTATGATGATTTTATATTTAAAATAAAACATATAAACAAGCATATATAAAACATATAAAACAACATGTAAAACAACATAAACAACATATAAAACAATATAAACAAGCACTAATTAAAACAAGAGTAATATTTTGTACATATATAAAGAGTATGAAGATAAAGAGAAGGAGAAGATTATAGGGCCAACGTCATGTTATTTACAGTATAACACATGTGAACAAACCAGCTGACTGACAACCACTTTAATGTTTGTTATACAGAGAAGCGGTCAAGTTAGATATGGACAGTCAGAAAACCAAAATAGGTATAATAGAGATTGACAGGTAGATAGCTGTATGGGCGGACAGGCGGAATTTAGTTAGACAACGCTTATACAGTGGAGATTTCACATGCTGACAGCCAGCTAATAGATTTAATTACTGATGGACGGATTGGATTGAAATACTTGTTTTCATTATAACTATAGACTATATTAAGCTAAAATAGTAGTATAATGTTTTATTATAAGTAGAGTAACACAAATCATAATGCAGTATAATATGAGTGGTATCATAAATATCATAATACAGTATAATCTGTACATCTACACATATAAATAAGTCTGATTTCGAAATAAATACTTTTGTCTAAGCTTATACGGTTATTCATACTTTACCAAAACCTCAACATGAATTTAAAGTGTTTTTCTTCTTGTCTGTCTGTTTGTCCCGGCTAATCTCCGGAATGGCCGAACCAATTTTGACGAAACTTTCATTTGCATGTAGAGGAATTTTCAAAGATTAATCTAGGCTACTTTCTATCCCGGAAATATTTAGGGTTCCTATTTAAAAATATAAAAAATGTAAAAATTATGGACAAAATTAGGGAGTTTTTGGAACGGACGTGACACGCGATCATTATGACTAAGACAACTGATTTGGATCAAAAGCTTAGAACTTTGATTTACTGGATCGTCGGTGTTTTGATTTACTTACTGGTTTAACAGTAAGCAACAATGCGAAATGTACTCACAGATGTTAAATACCTGATTTGTAATTTTCATGTTCGTTCGGGAGTTATGGTAGTACCAAACTGGCGGGAAACGGGATTTTTAGCGTTTACATAGCTAATAATTTACTCAGGCCTAAAAGGGACACGTTGGAACTTTCTATACACATAATCATGTTATGTTCTCTTTATAATAAAGGTGTAGGATTAATAATAACCCCAAAGCTAAGATGGTAAATAATGTTAAATGTTCAAATCAAATTATTTCGTATATTTTATAACAGCAGTTATAATAAAGGTCAAAAGAACCAGCAAGGCTCTGGTCTACACATTAATAAAAACCTAACCTAAAAGTTAGAAATACAAATAGTTGCTTCAAAGTTTGAAATCAGCTTTTAATAGAAATCGTTTTATCTGTCATTTTACTCAATTGGTTGCTATGGTAATTAATGTAAATAATACATTCAAGAAATTTAACGGTTCATTAATCTAGGCCTAAGAATTTTTTCCGACTAAATTTACAAATATTGAAATAACAAATGTTTTTATCAAAATAAATTATAGCCTATGCTATACCGGAATAGTTTAGCTTTTTATTAGTAAAACTATTTTTTCAATCGGTTCAGTAGTTCCAGATATTATCCCCTACATAAAAAAACAAACAAAATTAGTATAGATGAGTATACCATGAGTAGGCTGTGCGGTGTAGCCTATATCACGTCTGTACCCTATACAGGGAGCAAACAAATCAATTTTGCTTCAACTGAAAACCCACTATTTAGCACCTAAAAATCTGACAAATATTTTTTTATATATCTGATAAAGGGGTGGTTTTTGAAGAAATTTTATATGTACTTTTATATTTCAAAACAACTGCCAAAAACGTACACCATTTTATTATTTGTGAATGTTAAATTACTCCTAGTCAACTTTATTCTCAGAAACCAATAGTTTACGAAACACTGCTGACGATTTTTCCTTTCAATTATATGTGCAATTGGGACACTTTTTTTCAAGTTTACAAACATTAAAAATATTGAATTTCGATGGAATGAAAAAAAAAACACCTGCAAAATACCAAACAGCAAGTGTATCAAATGGCCGTTTGGTGTATGTCAAAATTATAAGGCTGTCATAGGTGAACATTGTACTTAAACTTGGTTATATCACCAGCCGATACATAATAGCAATAATAAAACTAAATTTTACCTTTTTAAATTGATAGGCCTATGAAGCACTTTAATACAATAATTTTAAGAGCCTTTTAATTTGACCATTGACAATAACATGTATACCGTATGAGTGGTCTATCATACCTGTTTACAACTTCAGCCCACGACGTTTAAAAAATACAATACTTTCAAAATTCTATATAGTAGTAATGATTATTAATATTTCTATTGTGATAAATGTTTTGGTGTAAATGTCTACATCAATTCCAAATTTTGAGAAATCGTGGCTTATTTTAATAAGTCACAATAATAAGTTAATTGCAAACATGGATGTTCAAACAGCGGTAACAATTTTAATTTTAGCGGTAACTGTTTTAAAGTGGATACCTGAGATTATTGTTTGTAAAGAGAAACAACAATGTTTCGTGATTGTAGATAATTAACTTTCTGCAGTGGTACGGAATTTTGTACTTTGACCTCCTCTATAAATTAAAACAAGTTGATAGCTGCCATAGTCTTGCCGCGACTTGTCATGGAAACCTGTCATAGTTTCACTTAAGTTAATAGTTTCGTCAGAATTGAAATCTGAACCATTTGACCTTAATTAGTTAAATTAAAAGTCAAAAGTTTTGTTTTACATTTTTTTAGTTATATTATTTTCTGTCTGTCGTGTCTACATAGGACTACATAGAACTTGACTTGCTTAGCGCTTTCCTAACATTTTTTTCTTAAAAACTTTAATTTATTTTTTCTTTGCTATATTCAACGTGTTTATGCTGTTAAATTAATACATTCATAGTTTTCTTAATTGTATTTATGAAGTAAACAAACAGTTTTATTATGTAAGTAGCAACGTATACAATTTAAACTTACAGATTAATTTTACAAGCAGACACAATTTAGTTTTCTTCTTTTAATAAAAATACATGCTGTTATAAGTTTGTTTTAGTGTGTCTGTATTTGTCTATGTATAAGTTAATTTGTAAAATTATCCTTTATATTACTTGTGTAATAATGTTTAATTTTAATAAGAGAAATGACAGGATACAATAATCTTACACATATATATTTATTTTCGTTACAGGCACTGCAAACGCAGCGGAATGGGGTGGTTCAGAGAGAGATCTAGCTGTGCCAAAGAAAAGACGAAGACGTACACTCAACACGGACCCTGGCGTTCACGATGACGACGATGATGATGATGACGATTGCGCGATTTGCTCTTCTAGGTCGAGTAGCTTGTTACAATTTGAAAACTTGGAGCGACATTGCGAAAGCGTTTTTCGAACTAGCGCGTCATCAGAACCGTTTCTACATTCTCCGTCCGTAGCTTCGTCCAATTTTAGTTTCGATTCCTTAGAGACGACAAAATGGAGGTTTTCCGGTTCTCAGGATAGCCTGGAAGACGATGCATCCAGTATGACATCATCGTGCGCTTCGAGTAGTGACGTTTCGAGCTCGGACGAAGACAATATCAATCGTTCGATTTCTTCGCGCAGCGGAAATTGCAGTTTTCGATCTTCTTCTGGATTAAGGACGTTTAGAAGTTTTGACAGCTTGAATTTATACCAACAGACGGACAAATCCGAAGGAAGTTTCTTAAGCGGAGAGTTTTCGCAGAGTTTGAACAACAATTCGATGCCTGTAGAAGATCCCACAGAGCCCGTACCTTCGGCGCCTAGAGGTATTTACAAGACAGTCGAGTGTTTGTCAGAAGTAACGCCTCACGTTGGATGCGGAAGGACTCCGTCAAAAGGTTCGCAACTAAACATAGAAGACACAGAAACAAACAAACAAGAGAACAAAGATACGACAGACGGAACTAAAGGTGCTCAAAGATCGGCTGAAAATTTAAGCGAAGATAGCGGTTTCGGGGAGCACATCCCTCGAGGATCTTCTAATAACCTGAATAGATCGGGAGTTTATCCTATCGCGGAATACGAATACACTTCGTCGTTCTCTTACTATTCCGACTCTAGCAGAGAGTCGACGACACAAGTTAAAGAAAAACTTCCAATTTTAGGATCAGATATTGAAGGGGAGGAGAAGAGAGGGTGGGACGAGACATGTGACGAGAAAGTTATATTTAACCAGACTTGGCAAAGCGCCCCCGATCTGCTTAGACCCATCATCCAGTCTCAACAGAGAGGTTGGAGCAATCGGATCAGTGTACCAAATTTGTGTACTTTTAATAATTTAATTTCCAAAAATTCTATTATTTTTAATTATATAGACAAAGATGATGAAGATATAGTCGTGATACCGGAAACAAAATCGTTTGGTGAAGAAAGTGTTAAAATGGCGGCGCGTTGTTCGGTTGTAAGCACGCCAAATTTATACGTGGCTACTAAAGAATTTTTGGCAAACGAGAGGGACAGTTTGTTAAAAAGTTACACGGATTCGACGGTATCTTTGTCCAGAGTTTTATCTTTGAAAAAGAAATATGAAAGCGAAAGTAAACTCAGCACGACTTCTTCTAAAGGAAGTAATATTATGATAACTACAAGTTTTGTTAATTTATCGAACAGTGGAAGTTCAAAGTGCGTTCAGTTTTGTCCCGTAGTTTCCGAAGTAAGCTGGCACGATAGTTCTAGCACAGATGAGACGGACGAAAGTGAAGAAGAAGGTGAAGTTACAGGAAGTGAATCATCGACACCCCCGATTGACGCTTTAGTAGAAATATTAAGGGGCAACACTGAACCGGTACATAACGATGTGGTCCAACGAAGGAGAGTTGTGGAAGAGTTGCATAAGTGGAAACAAGTTAAAGAGGAGGAGAAGGCCCCGCCCAGAGGTCACGTGAGACAACAACAACTGACAGTCGAGCGCTCAGTACAGACACAGACACCGGCCGTGATGGAGGAAACTAGTGTTAAACCGAAGAAACACGGTATCGGCGGGTTTTTCTCAAGATTTTCGTTTAGGCGTTTAAGTGGTCGCGATAAGAAGAAAGATAAAAAGGATAAGAAAAAACAAACGTATTCTAATTCTGTGTCGTCCGGAAGTAGAATCAGCACCGCGCCTTCCGACGTCGAAGATGTCCAAATCATACCTCTTCATCCCCCAACAGATGATGTGGATTTATCAGCACTCGTATCAAAACCGCCCTTGCCGCCGCGCACCCCTAGTTCGGACAAACAACCACAGCGCAGGCTCGAACAACCCCGGAACCTCCCTTCTAACAGTTCCGATATGGCCTCCGTCACGGCAACAAGGGGGCTGTTAGAGACCGATTTAGATTCTGACATTCCAACACCGAACAAAAAAACAAGAAGTTTACTTAATTTAGACGATGGTCGTGTCATGTTAAAACCGTCTCCTGTACCGAGAGAGGATAGTAATGGATGTGATTCGAGAGCAAAATCAATGGAGTTCCTGTTGGATAAGGAGAATCAAGCTGCTATTAAGGTAAGAACAGTGTTTTTTTTTACTTGTAAACATTGGAAGTGTAATAATTAAAAATAGGAAATATAATATAGTGCACGTTTTTACCTCTAAGCAATCACAGTTTTAGATAATATTATTAAAAATAACACAGGTAATAATTATATAAATTAACAGTAGAAATATACAATATTTTGTTTTATAGCATGCTTTTAATTAAGTATGTTTTTTAAAGTTTCAAAATTATCGAACAGAAATATATTTTACAATAAAAAATTAGGTCTAATTTTACTCGATTCCCCAGTAATAATTATCAAAATTCCACTTACTAAACAATAATAATAATAATTCAATTAATAGTGATAAAGTAATTGCAACATATTTTAAGAACTGTAAAAATATATATATATATGTACATAAAATAACTAAACATTAAGCCCAATTAGTCAACCAACATACAATTATGCATTTCTGATATATTAATGTCTGTGTTGTTCGTCGTAATTTATTATATACTTCATCAACTAATAAACATGAATGAAAACTTGTACCAAGATTTTCAGGAAGAATGAAAATATGGATAAGAATAACATGTAAAATATACTCGAACCTATTTTAACTATCTTATTTTAAAGAAAGTTTTCACGTATTTATGCAAGAAGAAATACTTCAAATTAAATACCACGAAATGAAACAACTTTATTTAGTTGTCAATAGTGTATTTGTGGCTACAAGTAAACAATTTCCTAAAATTTGTTGTCTTAGGCATAAAATGCATGCTATTGACTTATCACACATATATGTCAAACAAAATTAGATTTTTCATAAATAGACCCTACAAATTCCGAAAATAAGGTCCAAAACCAATAGGTGGAAACATAGTTCTTTAAGTAGAAGTATATAGGCTTGTACATGTTTGGATTACGATAACGATTAAAGTACATTTTTAAATTTCATTATTCCCCTCAAAATTTATCCTCCTTAAGGTTTAAAATTTGGTGTTAACCGTAGTTCCGAGTAGAAATATATTTTGTTATTCAAATAGAACTCCCTCCAGGAACAACACAATCCATGATTAAAACATCTTAGGGTTAAACTTTATAAACACAGATTCATTGATAACGTTAATAAAGGCAAGACTTTTTTAAACGCGTGTGCCAAAACTAAATTTAAAATATCGTAAAAAATTACGTCAAAATTTACGAATTTTAATAAATCACTTTCTTACATCGAGTCAAAGTAAGTACTTTAGTCAACATTTTCTGTTTTGGGGAATTGAATGTTCTCAAATTTAAATCGTAAAATATTTCAAAATTGGACTGAAATATTTTATATTTTTGAATAGTAGCCCTACTAGTCCTTCAGAAAGCTCATGATCGCTTCCACTGCGTGTGTGTGTAGAATATTCAACATTTATAATTCTAACAACAACCAAATTTGAATATACAAATTAACGTTATAATTATACTTTCTGGTACATTCAAACGTTAGAAGAAGTTTTGCATAAACTGGCACACCTTCCCCACCTCCGAATTTAGATTTAATTTAGCTTGTAGATTTTTCAGATTTAATCCCACTGTATTTGTTGTCTAAATTCTCGAAACAAATAAATAAGCGAATGACAGTTGATGGAACAAAACAGAATTTCTATTTGTCTTACCAATTTACACCTAAGCTTTGAGCAATCACGAGACAAAATTGACCTGGTTGTTAGTTTTATTAGTTTCATTTGCTCTCAAACTGCAAGTTAGGTATGATAATGTTACAATGACTGACTGCTTAACCAATTTTCATTTTTTTAACTCATTGTAGTTAATCTGTGAAAGTTTAGTTGCTCGTCGGTTGTATGAAATGGAAATCCAAATTTAGGAAGAATTGTAACTTTCCGCTTCTTTCTGTTTATTTTTTAGTTGTTTCATTGACTTCAGGTATTTGCCAAATAAGAAATAAATGTAAATTTAAGAATTTGCTTTATTCCTACTGACTAAATCTGATGAAACATAAAATATAGTTTACAATTTCCCTTTTAATCTTATGTATTTATTTGAAAAGACATTAGGGTATATTCGACTATTTTAAATTGATTAAGGTTTTATAATCTAAACGGAAACAATTTGTTCTAAATAATAATATAATAAATGTTTGCACAAGATAATCTTTATTGCGACAGTAATTTACCATGACTCTTGTCTAGTCGATCTCATTCATTTCTTATGTTGGTCTTAATTCCTTTACAAATAAAATGCAATTTTAATGACCATTACAAAGTAAATAACTCGCACTATCAATAAGATAACGTCAGTCGGTGACTTGCAAGATAAGATGTGCTAATGCGTTTAGATTATGATAAGTTTTCAAAACCAAATTACAATCGGTAGACCCGTTCTAAACTTATATATCGAAATCATCAAAAGCTGCTTTTTTTTTTTTTTGTAAATAGATGTTTAGTAAAATATGCAAATCAACTACAGTAAATACGAGATAAACCAATTGTGTAATTTTTAATTTTCTCATTGATTCTATATTTCGTAAAGATTTAAGATTGATATTCCAAAGTTGCTTTTGTTATACAGCAACTCTACAATCTTCTAACCTTACTAATCTGCTTACCTTGCTAATTAATTGCATGCCTTTTCTCAAAACTCAACTTTAAATATTATTATGACACGCCTGATTAGAATGTTTTAGCGTTTTGAGCCTATTGGTTTGAAATATTAAAGGCTTTGTCAATTTGTATGTACAATTGATTCGGTTAAACGCGGAAGAAGCATCAAACGGGAATAACAGAGATTTTAGTAAATATACTTGAGAGTAATATTGCCATCAAATTTAAGATTCTTTTCACTGATCCAGGATTATTGCCAATTCTTGTACAGGAATACAGAATTTGATTTTAGCTAATCATTTCAAAACTCTGTCTTTTGTAAACTTTAAAGTGGACAAGAGAGATGAGTTTCATCATATTTTGACATTTTTTTCATCTTAGTTGATCGTAATTAAATACATCCTTGACCTAGAATGAAGAAAATTGGGTTTATAGCATACCTGTAATTAAAACTTTAGTATTCATATGACAGCGTTCAAGGTTCCGGTATAATGTTTTGTTTGATTAAACCAATAAAATTCCGTTTGACCTTCATTAATAGAGTATTTTAAATTTTAGGTTCACCTTTAACTCTCAAACCGATTTAGTTGAGGAGTTATGGCCGTTTTTTCCGTTAAGTTCCTAACAAACAAAGTTATTTAGTCCTGTTTAAATTTATAAATTATAATTTGCCCCACGGAAAGTATTTTAAAATTCATTAGTTATTTAAGTTTCTGTGTAGAATTACGATTTTAGAAATTCCTTTATAAACCAAAATGTGTAACCTGAAATCTAACTATCCTGTGAAAATATCTTTTATCTTACCACTGTACAACATTTCTTCTATAAACATTATCTGTCAGAACATTTATATTTGTTAAGCGTTTAATCCGTCTAAATAAATCAAAACTAAAGTTAGTACCAGATTCGTTCAGTTTAAATGTTGACGTAATAATTAATTCCATCAGTTGTTGTTTTATTGTATTCTAATAAAATAATTACTAATGATGTGAATGATATCATTAACATTTATACATTCTGTAATTTAGCTCTTTGGACGTACAAAGTATAATAACGTAATTCTGCTGTCATTCGCTCATAACCTCATAAAAAAAAAAAAAAAAAAACAGATAATGTTTGTGATGAAACTTAATGCAAGAGTTCAAAGGTTCTAAGCAACTGTAGAATGCATTGGTATTTTGAAACATTGTACAGACATGTATCATTCAGTAAAGTTATCAACTTTTGTATAATAAAATACATAGCTTACTTCTAGAAATCCATAAACACATAAACTCCATGAATGTACACCGATTGTGAAACACTTTATTATAGCCGGTGAAACAGATCTGAAAAGTTTTGTTTTCGAATTAAGCCTAGTGAAAGATTACAGCTGCAAAAACAAAATTAAGACATAGCCTACTCAAATTCTAAAGGTTTCATTATAAAGAAAATTTGTTGTTTTATTTTAGCTGTCCCACTCCGCGGCCCTGGTTTTATATGGTTTTTGAAGTGGAAGTTATTTCAATTGATCCCATAACTTCAGTAGTTTAAAAAACTTTATAAATCACAATGGAGTAGAAAACACAATAACTTCGTTTAATTATGAGTATATAATCAAATAACATTAATAACACAATTAACAAAATATCAATTCTACATGTTTTCTTTTCTGAATTTCTAGCTGCTTTAAGTTTCCTATAAATATTTTATTCAAATGAAGTAAATTATCAGAAAATGCAAGTGAGATTCGTTACTAAGTCAATGTTAAGGACCAAGAGAGAGGGAGTCGTCTAATCTTGTGGAGTAGTTCAACGTGGCAAGTTTGCCAGTTAATGTTACCGTAACTCAAACGCGCAACACTTTTATTATAATTTGTATAAAATATCTTTTATACTGGCTTAATTAACATGCAAGTTAATCTGGGTTTTATTCGAAAGATTTAATTATTATAGAATCAATTAGAGGCTATAATAGAAAATTTAATCTTATTTTATGTATTATTTTTGCTAAGAATTGGTTTAACAGTAATTTACACTTTTAGTTTGAGATATTATACATTATCAGGTAATTTAAATTCATTTTCTTTTTACGATTGTTCTAAAAATATAACTTGATCAATTTTTACTATGGTATTTTTTCTATTGTTGGAGGTTCTATATTGAATTGATTAATATTTAGAAGACCTGTAGTTATTTTGTTACCTCTGGATTGAAAATTAATAACTTTATTGATAGTAAACATTTTGTATTTTTAAGTATTAACATTATTATGTTTTATTTTCATAAACAATTAAAGTAAGTTACTTTCCATTTCTTCGGATGTGCTATGTTCATAAGTCCCAAAATTAGGAAATGTTTTAAAGGAAATCTATTTTTAGAACATTTGTATGTCTATCCGGCAACCTCTCAACTGCCTCTCACCTCGAGCGACTAAACATTTAAAATCAGGTATCCGCATGGAAGCAAAAATAAAATCCAAGACAGAATACCGAATCAACACAACCACGGTGTCGTCAATTAATTACATATGATTCATGTATAAACAACTTTAATGATTATATCACAACAGCTTAGTCATGTAATATGTAATTAAATTAATTACCTCTTCATAATTAGTAATTAAGGTATTGTGTAGTGAAAACAGGATGGAGAAACTATGTACGTTACAAAATAACTGATATAAGCCCGAAACTAAATTGCATACATTACAAAAAAAATCTGTCTGGCTTGTGTGTACGACTTAGTTAATGTATTTAAATTTTCTAGAACATATTTTGCAATTCAAATCCGAACGCCTGAACGTAACTGGGACAGTTTAAATGACATTGCTCGTAACCTCAGATAATGTCACATGATTTCGATAAAACTAATTTACACTTTCTATTCTGAAATACTTGCTTAACAGTAAAAAATATAGTCTTAACAATCATATTTGGAAATAAAGATGGGCTAGCAATTTTTATTATTACACCTAATATCGTTTTATAATTTCTTTGTAATAAAGGTATGCGATTAATCACTACACCGATGTTACAATTATAAATTATATTCTATGTCTATATCATGTTATTGTGTTTAGGAATATTTTAAATTATGTTTTTGGAGTTATAATAAAGGTTAAATGGAACCTTTTATTACTACTCATAAAAAACCTAAAATAAAAATTGTTTCAAACTATTAAATCAATTGGTAATGGAAGAGTCACTGAGAAATAGCCCACGTGTCAGTTTAGAGGCGTAGAGTATGGAGCTAATTATTGTACCATACTGAAAATCAGCTTTTATGTATTTGAAATGGACAATATAATTTTTGTTTATTTTAAGTATAAATTTTAATTATAAATTTCATTAATAAAATAATTTTTTAATTTTATTATTTGTTTGTTTACTAATTACCTATTTATCGATTTAAAAAAAACCTTTTTAGTCAGTTTCATAAATTATTGTTACCCTTTTTTTTGTACAAAGTACATGTCTCGTCTGATGATGAACTATTTAGCATTTCTCCCTTGGTTCATCTTTAGTCGTTGACCATAACTCAGTTATCCTTTGACATAAAAAATGAAGAATAAATAATTTTGCTTTTAATTAAAAAATACCACTTTTACCTCTTGCCCTTGTGATTTAAAAAAAATCATACAAAATTTTAACCTAGTTTATCACATAACTAAACATTTCTCTCTGGTAGTATTTTTAACAATTTGTCAGTTATTTTTTGGGATATTGTTTACAAAGACTTTCATTTCGGGCAAATACATACATGACACGACATGATTTACTTAAACGTTGTTTCATATTGCATTTTTTGCTTCAAATGTAAACAAATTCATTTGATGTTCCTCAGCGGCCACTGGGGTAACATCAACCTATTCCCTCGCGAGTTTGATATTGCTGAAACAAATTTGTCTCGCTTTCTTACTTTACAGCGTATACCCACTTTGCTTATGAAATTCTGAAAAACGCCTACAAATAAAAGTTGTCGGAGGAGAAATAAATATCCCTACGTTCCTTTTTTTATTTCCCTCACGCTCGTAAATATAACTTATAACGAGTAATGAAGTTGGAACTCGGTCGATCGTAAAATCCTTAAGTTTTGTAAGTTCCCAGAATAGAGTCCAGTTAGGATTTCATTTGATGGCTCGAAATAACCGTCCGTTTCCACGTGAAGTAGTTGGCATTCGTGTCGTTGACTTTACCGTCTTTTAGTAATTTGGCATTAAATATTTATTTTCTGATTATACAAGAATGCATACAGAGAATCGTAACTGGAAATTCCGATGTAAACAGGGTGTAATCTGGAGAAAACTTTAAATGTTGAACCTTACATATTTTTTTCAAGGGCATTAAAAACGTGTGAAAATAATGTCTAGCATTTTAAATATTTATATATCTAAGCATTTTCACAATTTTTATTATTCTTACCACGCAAACAAAACCATTTTGTTTTATACGATTTACTCTATCCATGTACTTATTTCAAATTCGGATCAACTGTTCCTACAATCTTTATTTTCATTAATTTGATCCTCTCTAGCTCCAGATAGTTGATTTTATCAAACAATATCCTCGGATAAAAAGTCTTCAAAGGTTTTCAAAATCCAAAAATATACAAAATGTGGGTTTAGATACATTTTCAAGTTGATATTCATATAGGGAAGTTGCGGTCTGTTTTCAATATTTGAAATACTGTACTCGTTTTTAATCGTCTCGAAAAATAGGAGGGGGGTTTCCATTTAAAGTTTTATTTCAGATTGATGGTTTAAAATATATTGATAATGGCCCATAAAAAAAAACATATTACATATTTTCAAAAAATAATTGAATATCTGAAAAACCAAAAATATTTTAATCGATTGTTTCAACAAAACTATGGAAAATAGCTCAGTAAACGTTATTTTAACGAAGAAGCTCTAAATGCATTGTCATTTTGAAATACATTTTGGATGCATTTATGAATACTTAAATTGTTTCTTGTCTTTTACCCTTGCTCTAGTTACGTATTCCACGTATTTTTTTTCTTCCTGTCTAGTTTTAATTATCCCTTTTCTGTTAACCATTTGGTACTTCTGTTTCTAAACTCTAAGTAATCTTTTATAATATGGTTTTAGTATATCAATCTATTTGCTTCTAACTCCACAGTTTCGCATTTGCATTATAATTATTTCAGTGGAATTTTCAACCGATTATAATTCAACTGAGACTAGCTTTACAAGTACTTTGAAACATTGAACTCCGCGCTTGATAGTTTTTATCTTAAAAAGAACTTTGAAAGCCATTCAAAGTACTTGATCTAGTTCTACGTTCTTTGTAAAAGATTATGTAAATGAACAAATACAACTGGTATGCTTAAAAGAGTTACAAAATTTCTAGAGACAGAATTTACAAATCCTTCCCGACTAAACAAAATGAAATACATTTTAATAGTTCAAAGACACAACCATAAGTTGATAAAGCTTGTTTTACAAGATGGAAGAAATACAAAAATTAAGATTCTCAGTTAGGTTTAGAAAAAATCCAATCAAGATAATACGTACAACTGTACAAACACCGGCTTTAACGACCTTGGAGCTCACAAATGGTTGTGTAGGCCCAATGTTGAGTAAATAAGCCTATCACGAACACTTGTGTATGATCGTGAGTTTGTTATGCCCAATTATGGCAATTATATAAAATACTTTGCTGTTATTGTGTTTACTAAATTATTATTCCAAGTACACAAATTAAGGTAATTCATGAAATAGGGCCTATGCTGAAACTTTTGTAGGGGTAAAGCATAAAAAAATCATTTAAACATAGATGCAAAACTCTAAGTTTCTTATACATGTACCATTTGTGTTTATTTTTTTTTTAGAAAACAGACAACTTTCGATCTTTAGAAAAAAGGTTTACGTTACATGAGCTTACTAAAATAAGTTTTTCTAATTTAAAGAGTAGCGTTTGTTAAACATTTTTAAAGTAGGCTAGCTACAATGAAGTTAATTTATTCACAAATATTTTTCTCTTTTAACGACGAACAAATGGTTATACTATATTTCTGCGTATCAAAGCAAAGGCCTAACTGAGTTTTCGACTAAAACACATTTTCTTCACAATTGTCCACAAAATCCCAATATTTTCTTAAATCATAATATTATGGAATTATGATAGTACTGTACTCGTATAATCATTACAAATTAGGTATGGCTAAACTCGATTGTTTAGACAATTACCAAGAAATAATGCTTTTTTGATTTTTAGTAGATAACTTGCTTTTTTTGCGACAACTTAAATTTGTTTTCTCTTTTACATGTTTTCTAAAGTTAACGAGCTTCGAGATATTTTACATTTTAAATGGTCGCCATTGGAAAATAATACAAAATAAAGTATTTTTTGGTGTATTTGTAAAACGTAACCTAAATAATGAAGTACCAAATTTGAACACCAATTTTCATACTTATTAAGTTTAAAGTTTTGTTTAACTCAAAATTGCTGAATCTAAGCGCTTACAAATAATTTATGTTTATATTCATTTTTATTTTTTTCTATATATAAAATTCAATGTATGTCCGTTTGTCTGTATGTTTGTCCTTTATGCGTTACCAAACCGTCCATCCGATTGCTTTGAAATTTTGCATAGTAACACAGGTTAACCCTGGGAAGGTTTTAGGCCATTTATCGAAGTCCTAGGACATTAGGGCTATGCCCCAGTGGCCCTCAAAGTTTCAATGTTAATCTTATGGAAGGTCGATCTTAAGGAAGAAGAAGAAATATTTCTTTTGATTTTATCAGAAACAGCTGTTCGTATGAAAAGCTTAAAACAGCTGATTTTGATCAACAGCTGATTTTGATCAACAACTGATTTGGATCAAAAAATGAATATAATTTTAGGTTAGGTAAATCAAGCATGAGCAGATTCCCATTATAATTTACATCGATTCTCAGGGATACGAATTACAGGCTTTCAAAGTTTCAAATTAAGCAATAGCAAAGCATTGCCGGGTCAGCTAGTTTTCTATAAAATGAGTTTCCAAAGTCTCTGCCTACCTAGTTGTGATTGAAAGAAGTAATTTTTGGTTAAATGTTAATTCATCTAAATACAATATCTGCTCTGAATTAAAGCTTATGTTTGATTATATGTGTTTTATATTTTTAATTTGAGTGTTTCAATTCATGTAGAGAGTTGATATGCCACACATATAAAAAAACCATCGGCTTTAATAACAGAATAAAAATTTGCGTGCGGGCTAAAACTTGTTAAAATGTAAGAAAGTATTGTGATGTTGTAATTTTACAGTCGTAATGAAACCTTTGTATTCTCTGGCAGACAAGACAATACGAGTGTTTTCATCTTATCTTTGGCTCTTATCTTACAGAAGATAAGGTAATACGGCTAGATGACACCGTTACAATGTAGACATGTTCTGAACATTTCTCCGGGAAATAATATTTGGCGACAGATATTATTCAAACTGTTTCTCGACTTAGGCTACTTTTAGCTGAGGATGTCCCATGCAGTCCCTTTGTAATACCTAATCTGACTACATGAGACAATACTTTATATCAAGACCTCGTCGTGTTTTTAGCGATAACTCGAAATGGGCAATATTTTAAGTGGAATTTGTTTACCCATTTTAACAGGTGTAATTTACTACGACACACACAATAAAAACCTTCACATATGTATTATTAGTTATAAACATGTGTGCTTATATATTTGGAAAAGTACCAAAATGTGTTTTTATTGGATATTTAGATCTCAAACAGGAAAACCGTCTTAGTGCAATAATTTAATTATTGTAAACCCCAACTTTAAATGCTTTAAAACGTTAACCATTAAACATATTTTAAAATACGTTTCCAAGTCTGTATTATGCCTAACCTCAAATTCTGTCAAATTATTGACGCTGGTAACTTTAGCCAGCTGTTTTATCTTTTATTAGCGAATTTAAAGATGAGCGAAAGATGAGCTGTTGCAGAGACCCTTATGGTGAGACCTAAGGTTGGGAGTTGTAAATGAGCAGCGATCATGATCCCTTTGCGGTGTCATTAAAATTTGTATGTACATCACACATAGGCCTATAAGTTTATGTAAATGTGTATTCGCGCTCTATCGGCCGCATTTTATATCCGATTTCGTCCAAATTTGGTACACACGTTTGGTTGTCTAAGTCGCTCGGAAGCTTTTTACTAGATTTTTGTACTAAAATGAAACTTTTTTAATGGGTTTAATCTAAAAAAAAAAATGTAGGTTATTATTCTACACAATTTGTTTTTTACACGACCGTATAGCTCGATTGGTTCCCCCAAAATCGATCGAAACGTAAAATACCTTAAAAGTACCCGGTTCAATTAATTGATTTTAGCGTAATGCATCTTCTGATACAAAGCAGCATCTTCTGATGTACGAAGCGAAGCAGTCCTTTACCCGAGGCCGCAAAACGAGTTTTTGGGCTGCGAGTGGATCGGAGGAGTGATGGGGTTTAGGTGTAAACAAATTCTACCAATATATTTCGTACACATAGGCAGCTATTCAGCGTCTTCGTGAGTAGATACTTTTCCCAAATAGTTAGTTGAAACCCTTAAACATATAAACTTCATTTTGTAAGTTCGTTCAACTCACGTCAGCGGTTCAGCGGAACCATTGTTTAATACTGGTTGTTTACAAAGTTTAAATGACTAGGCTACTAAATTTGATAGACTATTTAGACGCTGTGCACAATTTCCTATAATCATAGTGTAATAGTTGCGTATAAATACGTTTAGTTACAACTATTTAGATAAATAGTGATTAAAGTATCATTTAAATATTCGTTGGTAACATAGACAGAATATTTCCAATGTTTTAAAGATGTAATTGAAGATTATTACATATTTATATACCTTTAGAAATCAATAGTTTTTGTGAACTACTTTTCGGCGATAATTTGGCAATTTTAAGTTATGTTTCCCTTGTATTTATATTAAAACATTGTTGAAGCAATTTTCTTTATTGTATAAACCAGTGTAAAGACTATATAGGCAAAATAGACTGCAGAGTATAAATAAATGAAAGTGTCAACATTTTCAAGAGGTAGTGTTTTTTTAAATTTAGTTTTTAGTTTGACTGTACGCCTTAGAATTGACATTAAAAACAGACTGTATTAGGATTCCTACTGAATATGTTGAATAACAAAATTTTAAAGACAAACTGTTACGAAACTAAGTTTCTACTTTATGAATATATTGAGATTGTTCTAGCTGCAATAAGACATTGAGGTAAAGTGTTATTCTCTTTAATGGTTACAAAAGTGTTCTAAGTGTAATCAAAAATAATTATGATCTCTCTTCCTCTCGTTATTTTATTATGATTACATTTTTCACTTATGTCATACATTATTCTTAGTGATGTTATTACCCTACATACATATTAAAAACAAAAGTGTAGATTGAATGTCTGCTGTAAACTAAGCACATTTTTGCATTTCAATTGGTTCCTAAATAAGTGGTTGGGTATATGGAAAGTGTATTTCTCTACATAATTGTGTAGTGTACGTCAAGAAAAATACCTTAGGTTCTAGAGGTAACATTTACAGCTTAGCATCTATAGGCCTACGCGTCGCAAAACTTTTAACGATAAAACAAAATATTCTCCTTCTCTTTCTAACTATAGTTGTCTTTGTTGAAATGGTTACAGTTTCAAATTTAAGCTTTATGAAATAATTTGTACCGACTCAGCTCTGGGTTTTGCACAAATGAATATCTAATCAACTCGCGTCTAAGCCAATTCCACCAGAAATTACAATAAATATTAAATGCACTTTGCTTTCTCTTTATTGTACACTTTTCTGAGTGAAGGCTACATTTAGTATTTACTTGATGTTCTGAACAATTCTAAATTAAATTCATAAAAGTCGGTTAAGTTGTCCAAGCCTCTCAAGTGGTACATTTACTATTTCTTTCTTCAAAATGCGTTCATATTTTTGTTCAATTAAAAAAATAATAATTCGAAATATATTATAAAGAGTTTTAATGTTTTTAAATTTGTTTAACTGTTTTATGTCAGTCTATCTGTTTTATGTTACCTCTCCCGAGGACATAATAACACACAACACGTTTTCTGGAATTGAGGCATCTGTTCTGGTTTAACTTTAAAATTTGGTGCCATAAGTCGCCGTAAGCCTCCTTCAGTGTTTTCTACAGCATAGTGTATAGCCCAATCAGCGATTGTAACCTACATATTGTCAAAGCTACTTGGGACGACGCTCGGATCGATTTGAAAGTACGGCAAGCTCGTAGTGTCTTGGCTTCCCTCACGGAAACCTTGCAATATAGGCTTAACTTGTTTCTCCTTGTCTTAAACTGTCGCCTACCTTCTTTTACCGAGTATCTTTTATTGCTCTGAGTATTGCTGCATTTAGAATTAATTGTAAATTTTATCCTCGAATTATTGTCTAACATTAATTCAAAAGACTCGTTAATATTGATATTTTAAGTTTTGGAAAATGCGTTACACAAACCGAGTCTAAACATTTATCTACAGATGATTCACAGGGTATGATCGAACTGAGCTGATAGTCGAGAAATTCTAATGCGGGTTATGAAAAGCAGTGTTCGATTATATAACATCCATTTTCCACGAATAGATTTCTCGGCTGATCAGTTGAAGTAAAACGGTTAGTCTATATTCAGTTCAGGTGAGACGTCTGTTTTGTTGTCCACAGGCAAGGTTTACCTGATCAGATGTGACATTTCAGGCAGACGGGCCTTATGCCTTTAAAATATAGTTTTAACCATAGCAACTGCGTAGAAACAGACGACAGAAAAATTTGATAATATACGTCACTACTGAATTATGGGGAAACAATAGGCTACCCGGACAAAACAGTTTCATACAGCTATCTGCAAGCTCTATCTCCTAGAATATTAAAGATAAACTGTTGTAATTTCAGGGAGTTGTTCATGAATATCTAAACTTATCTAAGTTTGTAGATAACAAAAATGTTTAGTTGTATTATAGCCTAATTGTATTACAAGATATTTACTTACAAACTAGCAAAAATGCACGTTTTCAGCTGAATTACTTGAAAATGGGAAAACATTGACTTTGGTTGTCTTTGATTATGCAGTGGAATGTTATGCAAAACTAACTGTTGCATTCATACGCTGAAAATACAAAATAACACGACCATTAATAATAACGTAAATGCTTACAAGCTATATTCTAGTCGTGCTCCAGCGTCTTACTAATGAAATAGCATACGGCCATCCTGCTCAAGGGCGACTCTGCTCACACAGTTCGAAGCTCTTACAGTGTATATCCTTAAATGGAACACCGAAAACCATTTCTATTTATAACACAATATATATCAATTGTTGCCTATTATTAATTTATTAAAAAAGCCAAATTCATATTTTTCCGAATCATTTCGTTTCACTGTTTAATGTCTGATACTTCATTCGATATGTTTGAAGTCCCGGAAACATTTGGATTCTTTTGACTTCTAACCACGGTACTGAGACTAATGGAATCCTTGAGATGGAATGACACCATAACATGCTTACATAAATACGTAAATTGTTTATCTGATAATTCTTCTTTTCCGTTTTGCAGTGATTATTTAACTAAAATTAAAGTAAACTGTACCAAGTTAGATTTTACTAAAACTAATAATTCTATCAATTTATTATTAGTTTATTTTCGAAAGTTAGGTTGAGTTTTATGTGATATCATGTCATTGTAATTACCATTTTTTACTTTCTCCACCCTATACGTAGTAAATGGAGAAAGTATTGTGTTCATCCAAATTTTCGAATTTGAATTTTTAGTGGAATTATTTGTTTTGGTACTCCCTGAACCCCAAAAAATGTTTAGTGGAATTATCTGTGTTGGTGCTCCCTGAACCCAAAAATATTTTTAGTGGAATTATTTGTTTTGGTGCTCCCTGAACCCAAAAAAGTGTTTTTTTTATGATGTCTGTCCGTGTGTCTGTTAGGATGTGTACAGAGCTGGAGACCATACCAACGGTCCGATTTTGATGAAATTTGGTATGTAGGTGTAGTTCTGGAATATCTCCAGGTGTTTTTGTCATTTTTTCACTTTTTTGATTTTTAAGTGGTTTTACCAACCAAAAATGGCAAAAAAACGAGAAAAATCAAAATTTCTCAAAAACGGCTCTAACGATTTTGATAAAATTTTGCTTATTTGTAGCCCTTAATGTACCCTACCATATGCAAAAAAACCGCATCTTTCTAAAAATTCTCGTTTAGGTAATAATAATAACTGATTTTTGGGGGGTTTTTGGCCAAAAAGGGGGTTGTTTTTCAAAAATTTTCAAAACCTTTTTTCGTGCATCTATACAGACCTAATTGACATGTTTGTTCCAATTTTTTTCGAAATCGATCGAATAGTTTAAATAATAATAATAGGTAATAATAATAATGTGGATGTGTGTTACATGCATCTAATATTTTTCATAGTAACATTTTCCTACTTTTGCAATTCTAAATAACCACCTCCTATGCTACTCTTGGAAAGGTATAAAGTTTCATCTGGGAGAAAGTATATGGCAGTTATCTGGTACCGTTTATTAAACAATAAGCTTAGAAAATATTTAATTAGTTTTTCATAAAGAAATGTTATTTAATATAAGAAAATAAGTGTTTTGGTTATGTATGAGTTGGCTAAAGTTAAATTTTAAAACAATTTGTTAGTTCGTAAAAAATTCCTGGAAAGTAACCCTGGAGTTATTCCTGGAACTATAAGCTTATAAAACGATAGTGCATATAAAAATAAAGTACGGTCTGATAAAATTAGGAACGGAGTTTATAAACATAGCCTAGTTGTATATCATAATATACTACTTGTTAACATATATAAATGGATTCGGGAGACATTTGGTAAATATAGACAAAACAAATAAGGAAGCAGAGGTGTTGTAGGCCTATCTGTTTAAAGTGATGTCACTTTCAATCACATCCAATTGAGTGGATTTGCAGCACAGGATGCAACAAGATGGCGGCCTCCATTAAACACCTACTTTGCATTGTTGCAGAAACAATCTGCAACCATTAATAATCTGTCAAAGCCTCTTCAATCTTCGTCGCTGTTCTTGACATCTTTATAAGGAGTTGATCTTTACGACTGATCAAGTTGACTAAACAAAACCTAAAGATTGTTTTGACATCTTCTTCACGACTTTCAGAGACTTAATCACCCGCTGGTACGTCAACGTGTTTTAGACATTTCTTAATAGTTGATGTATTTCTTCGTCTTTTAGCTACAAACTTATATTAAAAAGTGTAGAACACAAGAAAAGTACCTTTTAAAGCTATCTTGTCTCATATTAGTCTGTAGAAAAATACTACTTTAGATAGGCCTTTATTAAGGAACAATTTGGAATTAGAAAAATATTTCAAAACAAAATAAATGTTTTATGAGCGGGTTTTTTTAATCAAATTTTACACAACGTAATTATATATTCAAAATTGGAGTTTTGTAATTTTTTCAAAGAATTGGTGTTAATTATTAAACAAATAAATAAATTAGGTTAGAACTCCAGGTATAAACCATTATTGAAATAGTTTGACGCAGGGTTTGATTTAGAAATTCATCTCTGCGAGGATATGTGATGGATAAAAAACATAAATGGAATGATATACAATTATTTATATTATTTTAAAATAACTCGGTAAAAAGCGATCAAAAATTTAACAAACGCTGATTCAAATATCATATTTATAGAACAGTGTAGAGTTTTAAAATAATACAATGAATGCATAACTTATGACCAGTTCATGAAATTAAACAAATTTAACAGAAATCCCCTTTTCATTTAAATGAGCAAACGAGTTAATCATTTCTCCCTTTTTCTAGGCAGCCTTTTAGCTAGTTTTCGTAGGTCACTCAATATTTCTTGCTCCATCGTACTTCGCTGATGGTCCTTTGTTATTTTTAGAATGGCATGTATCTTGACACTACTATATAAACACGTCCCAATATTTTTGTTAGAAAAACTCGTTAGCACTAAAATATCGCTTTCTGATTAAATTGTTCGTAAGCATGACCTGTTAATGCTGTTAATAAAGCCGTAAGAAGTTAATCCACGATGCAAAACTATTTTTGTGCTGATCTTGTACCCGAGTTAGCTTATAGTGCTATGTTTGTTATAAGTCCATCCAATATATTCTAATATATATCACATATATTAGGTATATATATTTTAATATATCTAATAAGTTTTGGTCGCTGTCTCAGTCTAATATATTTGTTGTGTTGATTCACGAGCGTTGATGCCAAGACTACGCGCTTGTTGTAGGCCTATATTAACTTAGATTACACAACAATTTAGTGTAATCTCACAGTTTAGTGATTTGTTAATGTGTTTATTATGAGGGTTCTTTAAACCCCTTTCTTAAGTGCGTTTATTCTATGAGCACTCTATATTATTTTTAGAACTTTTCAAATCTGTTTTATGTTTAGAAAATGTATAATTTCTAATTCTTGAGTAAGTTAAAAAAGTATGAAAAATGATAAAGTATAAAAATGATAAATCGGCCTGGTAGGACTCAGGTAGACGAAATAGCTTTACATTTAAATTCATAGATCACAAACTCATTGAAATAAATCTGTAGAACTACATTTTACGTTTAAAATATTTACTGAATGAAAGTGAAGAGAGAGCAAAAAGCCGGTCCAAGTGTAAAGAACCTATCTGCATTGCGCTTGTGATCGATACGATGAGGAGGCTGCAGCGACCAAACCGTTTCCCTATATAATATGGAATTACCAGCTGTTATTGAAAATATATAATATATTTATATCAGTTTCTTACATAACATTCAAAACAAGGTTAGAAGAATATAATAATGATTGAAATAAATGTGAATAAAACTATTATTGAAATTCACATGCACGTATTTCAATTTACACCGTACCAGTAGTAGCAGTATGGATAGACAGTAATTATGTTTGCATTCATTCTATAGATATATTTCTTTATTCGATTACAATCAAGTAAAAAGAAGTCTTAAGGAAATAGTCAAACTAAGCCAGTATTCAAACTTCATCGACTGTTTTCTAATATGTTTATAGGCCTACAATACTTGAACATTTTAAATGGGCCTACACATCTTAAAGTTTTACATTATATAATCTCTAAAAAATTATGAAACGCAACTTGTGATGACTCCAGAGGTCATCAACTTGATAATCCATTTAAAAGCAACACTAAAAAAAATACATTGACTTCAGAAAACAAAAGCTGATTCCAATAAGTTTTTTATTATTTTTATGCTAATTGATGCAAAACCACTAAGTGATTACAAGGGCCAACTTTTAAGTTATTATGTTGAACCTGGATGATTGTTGTTATTGCAGTTCTCGTGAACGACTTTGATGATTAAAAAAAACTCTTTATTCAGAGATGAATTTTGCTAAGTTTTTACGTATTATTAGTTAAGAGAGAGAAAACAATCGTTTGGATCCTTAGGATCAATCGTTTATATATGTATAATAGCAATTTTCGGGGTTTTCTCAAAACAATAATTAATCTCAAAAATAAAATCATTGGGTAAAAAAATTTCAGTAAAAACTAGTAGGCCTATGCCAGTTTTACCATTCATCACAAAGACTAGATAGGCCTTTTTTTATACTGACCAACATTTTATGAAACCATTCAGAACCATTTAGGTTAAGTACATGTACGTAATAGTATATTTGCAGTACTACCTAAAGTGGATGATTTTGGTGCGAGATCGTGGTTAAAAGCGACCAAGCACAAAAAATCACTGTAGGTACAAGTAATGAACGAGACTTGTTATCATACTGCACTAGAATCACAGGAACACTTTATTAAATTACATTTTAATTTTTCTACATACTTTAAACGTGATTTAACCGATGCGCGACAGTGCTGCTATCGGTTGTAAAACAGTTGAACCTTTTGTAGCTACAGCTGTTGTAATTTTAAAGTGCAGCAATTCATTGTTTACGTACAATACTTTTTGGTCCTAATAGGCTACAATAAAAAAACTTTTTCTTACAGAGCTACTTAATAAAGTGCAGATTTGCACACTCGCAGCAGTTCGCAAACTAAACTACATGTGTTCAGCGTCAAGTAATTATACCTCTTTGTTTTACTTTTACCGCACGGCGTGCGTAAAAATAATACTTTTATTGTTGTGCTTAGAGCTGTGCTGATCTTAATGGCACACATGTGAACTACAATACTATCTGGAATATTATTCAGAACGTTTGTGAACTAGATTGTATTGTTAACACGTTTTGTTTAGTAAACCAAATCTTTAAAAAAAAATAAGAAACTATTTAAAATGCAGCTGTAGGAAAAACCGTGTGTGTAACGGGTGCAAAGTGACCTTCAACAAACTGTAACGTCTTCGGCTGCACTTCAGGCGTCAAATGTTTATTTCGTACGACAAACTCAACTTTGCAGTCTTGACCCACAAATAACTATTAGGTCCTAGTACCAAAAAGAAGTCAACTAGTTATTGAATCAGCTGCCTTTATGAACAAGTAGTGAATGCCTACAATAAAGAGTCACTTTACGGACGTAACGTATGCAGTAAAAACATCAGGTTATAATGCAGTATGATAAAACGTGTATTAATTAGACATTTAGGGTGACCTAACCTCTATTTTATAAATGCCTAGAACTGTTATAGTATAATGTAACAATACTTTTCTGGACAAAATAAATTCCCTTTAAATAAAGTTTCTTACCTTGTTTCCGTCAAGTGACCTCTTTTTTTATTTGTGACGCGTTTCGGAACTTTTATCCCATCTTCAGACACAATATATAGATTACTCAACCGAGATCGTTAAACATTAAAATTAACTACACAAAACACACATAACACATTTAAAGTACGTACGTTTAGCTGTACACCTTATGGCTGCCGATCAGCGACTATCAGTCTGTTGTCTCGCGCACTCGGAACCTGTTGTTACCGCGGGCTTCTTGAACTCTTATCGCCGTGTCATATAATGTAGTCTATTAGAGTCGAAATTTAGCTGGTCGTTCAATAATTGATGTTCGCCATTTGCACCTTTGGATTTGAACGCCTTAACGTCCACTGGAACCGTCTTCGGCCGAATACACGATTGTCCGCTGGAACCGTTTATCGTCAGTGCAGTTGTAAAGTTGCCAGAAGAGTTCCGTTCAAAGTGTTTTGTTGTGTTTACTTACCAAGGACTTGCTGTTTGCTAGATTGTAATGGAATTGGATGAGATGATGTTGCTCGAAAATACTTACCTGATGAGGAGACATAGAAAACGAAAGAAAAAATATTCTGTGCAACCGTTACTTGCTGAAAGTAGCCAATTTGGCGAGTTTCATAATTTGCATAACCAGCTAAAGGAAGACGGGATGAATTTTTTTGAATACTACCGTATGAATGAAGTGCCATTTAGTTATTAAATAACTAATGAGCTTGAATTGTGAGAAAGTAACTTAGATCAAATAAAACCTGAACACAAAATCTCACAATAAATACGTTTACTAACCTCAAACGCGTTTCAACGACAATGTCGCCATCCTCAGTGATGCACTGGCTACAGTAACCAAACTATAACTATAACTAGGTTTTATTTTATCTAAAATGACATTTAGTTATATATTGAATGCGATCCGCTTATCAGTAGGAAAATTTTCAAATTTTAGGGAAACTATAACTAATTAGTTTTTAAAATTTAATCAAACTAATTAGTTTTTTACAATCCATAATCAATCTAAGTTAAACGCACAATCAAATAAATTGCAAACTGAAAGGTAGTTAAAGTCGTGTTGTGCAACGGTTTCAGCCGAATGGGACAGAAAAATCCCATTTATTTCGGATTTAGAAATTCATCTGCCATGTACGGCCGAACGAGTCTGCCACAATGGACGGACACCAATAATCGGACGAACACGGCTGCAGTGGACGGCGTGACTTATAGATCTCATACTCCTCGATTGCGTTCATATATATTGTGTCTGAAGATGGGATAAAAGTCCCGAAACGCGTCACAAATACAAAAAAGAGGTCACTTGACGGAAACAAGATAAGAAACTTTATTTTAATAAATTATAAACATGGATACTGAAAATGAATTCATGATTTACTCTGTTTATTTGCGCTGGGTCATCTGTAATGACAATACGAATATAAGCAAATCTTTGAATCATAGTCCAAATAACAGCTACACAATATACAAACAAAATTTAAAATATAGAAAAGGATTATGTAGGCCTACCGAATAGTTGAAATGTGTGCACACTAAAAGCCGTTTTGAGATAACAGTGCTTTAAAAATTGCCTTGTCGCAAGTAATTACCTCTTACAAATACCTTCTAAAACGGTACAACATACCGATAAAACTAATCAACCGTTTTATTGGTTGCCATCATGGACGAACTCGATGTTAGATATGATATACGTGGATGCCATAAATATCTACCAGTCTGGAGCCTAGGTCAGATGTTTGCAAAGTACTATGACAGGTTAGGTCATGCTGGTAAAGTTTTGTGTTTACGTTGAACTTGAGTACAATATAAATCTGACTTCTATAATATAATTTCTTGGGTAGTTTATTATTTTCTACTAAACAAGGAGTTTGAATTGTGATTATGTCTGTAAAAGATTATTAAGTTAGCTTTAAAATAAATATTAATAAGATTAAAGTCATACTTTCTTGTCAAAGAAAAGAAAAACAAATCAATAGTATCACAATTTAATTTCGTACAAAATTGTGTTTTAGAACTAAAATAGTGTGCTTAAGACCACACGTTGGAAGTGATAACTTCTATGACCAATTTATATTTTTTTGTCCGTACTAATATTAGAGGAGGAGGAATAAGGATAAAATAATTTAAAACATTAATGACTTTGCTGACTTTGGTATTTAATATACATATAACACAAATATCATATATATATATATACATACATACTATATCTCGAGCGGTGACGGTCGCGAGTTTGATGCTTTTTCCTCTCCCAATAAGAAGTGCTATGTAGTATATTCGCGTTGCGTACATACATATATATATATATATATATATATATATATATAATACATACTATATCTCGAGTGGTAACGGTCGCGAATTCAATGCTTTTTCCCCAAGCAAAAAGTGCCCAACGCCGCTAAAGAAGTTTTCACTTCAAAAATACAGTAATAAATCATTTGTTGGAAATTTCGTAGTAAAAACTTCAACGAAAAATGCTTGACTTAATAAGCTAACCAAAGGAATTCCATTAAAAAAACTACAATTTTATGTAATCGCGTAATAAAAACTCAGCATTACAGTGAGTTTTAAAAACAATACTTATTGTTACCGATAGTATTTATTTATGCAAACTCTTTTAGTTAGGAATTCTAATTAGATGCAAATAAGTTATACGCGCACTATAAACGTAGATATTGATTAATAGTTCCGAAGGGAAGACTATAGAAGCGACAAGAAATGGTTAATTAGCGCTTGTTGAATGGCATTCCTTGGTAGCTACGTCACCATGAGCTGAGTTGGGAATAGAATACAGCTGTAGTTGTTTAGAAAGGTCGAAGTTATTCAAAACGTGATTTTCTAGAAAAATAACCTATTGCTTAATTGTTATTTTTTACTGCTCTGGATTACGTATTAGTTTTATGGAAATAATCAACAATATTAGGTTCGTTCAAATGTTAAGTGTGTTGGTCTTCATTTCATATCCCTTATATTGTACATTTCAAATATATTTGAACAACATTTGAGTTCTTAAAATTTGCTTTGTCAATATCAACTCATTTAGTGATTCCAATCAAAACCAGTTTTATAAATTTTAACCCAATTTTATAATTAATATAAATTATACACTGGCTTATCGATAGCTGCTCCGAAATTGCAGGCAATATACAAACTTAAATTGTGGTATTGTCCTTTACTTTTTTAGCTCTATCAATGTTAATTTCATTTTTGAATGATGTCTGACAGAAGAAATACTTTTTTCCTTTCATATTGGATTGTTTAATCGTAAAAGCAACAGCTTACGTAAGTTATAACCTTTGCAGAATTTTAAAGAAAATACTAGCGGCTGATTCTATTTAATACATTTAGCCATAAAACACGATAGTTAAAAGTAGCAAACTTCCACAGTTGAAAATTGTTGTACATCCTGCCCGTACGAAATTGCTGGAAGCAATGAAATGATAACACTTGGTTGGCGCTAAGGTTTATGATTTCTTTACGGATGACTATTTACCATTAGATTAGACTAGATTATATTGGGGTGAACTCCTCCTTAAAGAAGGTCTGCTTGCATGTAACCCTTGGTTTACTGTGTCCCCTATGTCCCGCGCCTAGCTAGTTAGAAGCCTGTGAGGTCCAGGATTTTCTCCACCAAGCACGTGTTTTCTTCGTCAACTGGTTGCTAGATTCTAAAGAGCTCTCTACTTCTACACTCCAGAATCCCTCTATAAAATATGACGAGACTTGCCGACTCTTCGGCCTGACTGCAAAACGGATAGCGTTGGTCACCTTCCAGGACTCCCACTGTTGCTAGATGTTTCCTGAACTGACCATGTCCAGTAATGAGTCCTACAGCTCTTTTGAGCTGCTTGTCGGTTTAGGGATTTTTGTCTCTGGTCCCTTGATCAATCGTTTACTTTGTGCCCGGGTAATCTACACCATAGTAAACAATATTTGTGCCTCAAAAGTATTTCTTCATATTACTGTATTGTCTTTCAACATAAATGTGTATAGTTTAGTCGGGATATTCTGAAAATATTATACACATTTGAACCATTGCCAAAGTAATTATCTTTTTAGAAATAGTGCATTAAATGGAGTTACGTCTTCGGAAACATCTTTCTGTCAGATGTCTAAATAATTAGACACGAAACAGACGTTAAACATATTGGGTGACGGAAACAACTTTTCAGTGTTAACTCGGAAACTAACCTCTCAAAACGTTTTTGTACACAATTTGACGCATATAACTTCCCCAAATGAACTCTTAGCTAACATTATTTAGTACTTCAAGAAGAACGACGTTAATTTTAATTGTTATCTGGTCATATTCATGATTAAGCATTTCCTAGCGAGCAAATTCTTATCTTTAAGAAATTAAAGCAGTGTTGATTTTAATCTACTTTTCACAGAATCACGTGTTTAATCATTTTAAAATATTTAATTTGTTATTTTGAATTTAAAAAAGTCAAAATCATGTTTAAAATATTTCAAAAAACCTTCGAGTATACAAACTTGTTTACGCCACCACAGTATTTGTCACCGTATAAATAACAAAATATTATAAACATTTATTGAAATTTCTAAGTGTAATACCTGCTGAGTGATAAATCAAATGAAAAAAAGGCGGATTGAATATGAACACGGTCAAAACCTCTTAACAAACAATAACCACGAGATTACACCGTTCGTCACCTTGACAACATCGATTCTCTGCTAAGTGCAGTGATTGTTCTGGCGTAGGCCAGAATGTTGAGTGTGTCAATTGCTGCCTGATGGCGGTCTCCACTGCCGTCCTAATATTTTACTAAGTTAAATGTAGGCTACGCCAAGTTAAATGACACTGCATTAGAAAAACTAGAAATATCCGGATTCGTTAAGGTTTTAAATTATGTCTGCAATTGTACAAACATTTGCGAGACTTCTTAAAAAAAGTACTTAACACATTTACCAACTGAAACTACCAGAATATGGTTCGATTTAAGAAATCGTTTTTGGGGGACGTTTAGAAATATTACACCCCTTAAAACGATTGATATTTTCATAAATTACCTTTTTGTTAAACTCATTTTAGTCTTTTCAAAAGAGGTTTTGACATTTATAATTTACAGTTATTTTTAAGACTTTGATGCAGTGTAACAAATTTACGAAGCGCCTCAAAAGAATAATGTTCGTTTGTTGAAATTAGTTTGTTTAAATTCATTTTCAAACAATTAAACAACTTTATCCATTTAAACAATTTTCTTTAACATAAAAGTAGAAGCGCATTAAAAAAACGTATTAGCATTAATGGTTAATAAAGATAAAAAGTAACAATATATTGTTACTATGGGAGAATCATATAATATGGCGGGAAAATAGTAAATTGTATCAACATCTATGGAGTTATTATGTTTTTAATGAATTGATGTTTTGGGATTGAGTGCTGAATTTGTAAAAGGAGTGTGTTTTACGGGTAGATTCAGTTTTGCGATGACCAATAGTTGTATCCAATACTTTGACCACAGCTTTATAATATGAATCGTAGCACATTAACTTTGCATTATTACCCACCTTTCATTTCATGCATATAGCAAGATGCGCTATTGCCAAATTACCGGTTTAAGGTTATATCAGTTCAGGAATGTTTATAGCCAAACTAAATTACAAATGACGCACTATCTAGTTGTTATCTTCAGTACCAACAAACAAATCATGCGAAACATTTGATATTGTTCTATTAAATACGTCAGAAGTATTTACAGTGGAGTTATTTCAGTGGAGCTAGGAATAACGAACATTATTATATCGCGTGATACAAGAGAGCTATTTAGGTTAGGTTTGCATTAAAGTGTTGGATTACTTATCTCAGTATATTGTTATAAAATAGGTAATCAATGATAGAAGGTTCTATTTGTAGACATAGTGATGTCAAGAAGTATGTGGACAAAATTCCAAATAATCAGGTCAACCGATTTGACCTATATTTCTGAATAAACAAGTTAAGTCAATGTAATCTAAATCGAAAACCATACGAGTTCTGATTCAAAGATGGCGAACAAACGTTTCTTTATGTTATTGTATCATATGACACGTACATATACAGGGTGGTTCGAAACTGAACGTACATGTTTCGAGGGCTGATTCTAGAGCTAAAAATAAGGGAAAAAACTAAGAAAAAGACCCAAGAATGCTTCGTTTGCCGTCTGTCGGCCTTTACTGTTTCCCAATAACATGCTAATATAACAACACAACGGATAGAGATATAATAAGAAAAATTTTGCTAAACATCTTATTCCAGTAGTTTTCATAAAACTTATAATTGTTCACTTAACAGTCCAAAGTGGCAACCATTTGAAATGTTTAAAGTTGAATTACAGGATAATTCCTACCAAAGGGTAAAATAGCTCAAGCTTCCACTTAATTACTGGGGAAAAAACTGTAAAAATTAAATGTTTTGAAAATATTTTAATTGTAAATGTTAAATTAATCACAACTAAATGTATTTTTAAGTTAAATGTACAAAAAGATTTACATTTTCAGTTCTAGATTGAAATATTATTCGACATCTCGGTCATTGCAGGCGGGGAATGGGAGTAGATAAATAAGCTTCACCCAGATTCAAAAAGGGGGAAATAAACTAATTTTATTAGTATTATCTTTGAACAATAGAGGATATTATACAAGATTAAAATTTATAATTATATTTGACTTATTTTTAATTGTATATTTGATTTATATTTAACTATTGTTAACACCTTTGAAAATATTTAAGCGTCCAGACTTAATAAAGCAAGAATCTAAGTTTTGTAGAGTTCAAAGGGTAACACATTAACTCGCTAAATGAATTCAAGTCAACATTGATTATAGTGGTAATGTTTTCTAGACGGATTGTAGTTGACCTGTTCATGACCTAAGGAACGGCACGGCCGTGAACTAAAACACAATTAATTACGAACCTCCACTCTTCCATGTATTCTGCTTTGTCATAGTTTCGTTTATTTTTCGATTTCTCCTTATGAGAGAAGTTATACTTGTAAGAGAAAGTCTGCACGTCGTCATATTGTAGTGTGCAGAAGATTTAATTTAATCCTATTTACGGGTCGGGTTTTGTACTGACATTAGGGGTGCATCATTTTTTTTTTTTAAATAGAAAACAGGTTCAGAAATATTAATTATAAAACGTATATTTTTTAATTTCAAATTGATGATCGATAATTGGGATTTTAGCTTTATTTCTAAATTACGCCTTTGCATCATTTTTTTTTTTAAGGCGAAAAACCTAGGTGGTTATCACCACCTCCTTTGCATCATACTAGGTTCGTTGAAATTCTTGCCCACATTTTCTGAATGTAAGATTACTGTGTTCTAAATTACAGTAGCTTACTATATTTAATACTACAGTAACATTACATGTTAATCCTTTCCTTCTCATCCTTGTGTCCTGGCTCTGCTCCTTTCGGCCATATTTCAATATTTTCTATGATACTAATTTTAAATAAATTTATACTCTCCTGCGTAATATGCTTATGTTTTTCTTCTTAAAAAATCCAGGAAACTAGTTAAATATGTCGGACTTATAGTGGTACAACCACTTCCTTCCTCTCAGCACATATTTTATTTCGTAATTACTTTAAATAAATGTGTAAGAATAATCATAATCTCAAAGCTAATAATATGCTAAATAATATTAAATGTTTAAATCGAATACAGTGTAATTAAATTTACTTTATAATAGGAGTTATAAGAAAATGTAAAAAGAACTAGCATGGCTTCGGCCTATTCGTAAACAATAACCTAATCTACAAATTACGGTTAAACCTACCAATTATTTCAAAATATTATGAAATAAGATGATCATAGAAGTACCAGTAAAGAATAGCCACATGCCAGTTTATACTCGTTTAAGTAGTCACATCAGCTGATTATTGTTGATCAGTGTAATTAACACAGGGCATAAGGGTTTCTTACACTTCAAGTTATATTACGAATTTAACTATATAAGTTTATTTGTAAATATAAACTTTACAAACCGGGGGAAATATAAATGTTCACATTTTATAAAAACGAAACCATTTTCTTTCAAAAGTTCTTTAGCCATAATTAATTAAAAATAAGAATATTATTTTAATTTTAGAAATACCATAATGGGTGATGAGCAATGTTATCTTCAATTGGACAGAGCATAAGTTATTGGCGTTGACTGTAACCTCTGTTACTATTACCATTGACTATATAAGTATTACTTATATATATAGTCAATGCTATTACTAATCTTCATCATTATTTTGGCCACTAAATTTCCTTACGAATCAATGATTTATTTGTCTTTATTTGATCAATTTATTTGGCTTACTAATCAATGATTAAAATGTAAGACGCCAACGACATCTAGGTGAAGGTCGATCAACACTCTTGACCAGGACATGGCACATTGCCAAGTTAAAATGAACTCGTATACACACACACACACACACCCCATTCTATCCTTCGTAGTTAAATATTCAAAAAGCTATTTAAAACCCTCTTTCAATGTACCGTAGAAGCGTAGATTGCAGATAGAAACACAGATTCTCCTTAAGAGTAAACTCAAATTAGCTGCTTTTTTATTCACCAAGTTCACAAACAATTTACATAAGCACATTCATTCTCAACCAATGACGCATATTTAAATTTACACGGTTGCCAGTTTGATAAAAAATGACTCCCATAAATGCAAATTTTAATACTATTAGAACTGTATTTATTATTGGTACAACCAAACCGTACTTTGTTTCATTTATTTTTGTAATTTTGTCTTGTTATCATTAATTTCAAAGGCATTTAAAAATTTTCTGCGTACAATTTTCTTGACAGTGGCTATATCTTCGATGTGCTTTAGAAACTCGATTATTTTCTGAATAAAATGTGAGACAAACTATTATGTCGGTAGATTTGACCGCCCGAGGTCAAAGAAGATACTACCAGCACAGATTCCTAAGTCACTATGCAACAGATTCTATTCTAAGGAATTCTTAAGATTTAACCTCTTGCTGTTATCAATCTAAATACAAAATTAAACTGTTAAAAATCTGCCTTATTGGTGACTTCTAAAGATTATAGGCTTAGAACCAACACAGTGGATATTTTCCTTATAGTAATGCCCGAATGCTATTACTTGGACTAGAAAAATAGAGTAACTGATAAATAATATCATAATATGCTCGGCCGATTGCAATAATACTAACCCTAACCAGGGAACCAACAATTGAATCTACCTGTTACAAATAATCCACATAAATAATTTGAAATATTATTAGAGTTAATTAAAATTACGGGAAAACTTGCACTTATTGCCTATGAATGTATAAAGATCTAAAGGTTATGACCTCTAGTTTGAGAGAAAACACAAAAGCCATAAATAGTAAAAAACTGATCAGTTGTGGTATAATAATCAGCTGTTTATTAATACCTGACCTCTAAACAGAAATGTAAGGTGTTTCTTAGTAACAGCTGATTTAATACTTTGAAATATTTTGAAGCTGTAATTTGCGAATTTCCATAGAAAGATGAGCAATTGCAGTGACCCTTGTGGTGAGACCTTAGGCCGGGAGTAGTAAATTAGCACCGATCATAGTCCCCAGAACACGTTTTGGGGTGTCATTAAAAATTGTATATATTATTATATATCTATATATGTGTTTGCACTCTAGCGGCCGCATTTTAAGTCCGATTTAGTCCAAATTTGGTACACACGTTGGTTGTTTAAGTCGCCCGAAGGAGTTCGTTAGCAAAAAAATCCAACAACCGGAAGCACGTCTTTTGACAGAACGTAACAATTTTTTGAGATTTTTCGTACTAGAATGAAACTTTTTTGGGGTTTTTTCTAAGAAAATAATTTTAGGATATTATTCTGCACATTTTGTATTTTTACAAGACCTTGTAGCACGCATGGTTCTCCCAAAATCGATCAAAACATAAAAGTACCCTGCTCAAACCCTTGTGGGGGATTTTACCGTGCAGGCATCTTCTGATCCGAGGCCGAGTTAGTATGCTGCGAGCGAAGTGAAGCAGTCCATAACCCTAGGCCGCAAGGTCGCGGGGCAAACTCGCATGCGAGTGGAACGAAGGAGCGCGTGAGTCGAAGCTGGAGGCTTAGGTGCAAACAAATTCTACTATTATATTTCGTACACATAAGCAGTTATTCAGCGCCTTCGTGAGAAAACCAATTTTCGAAATAGTAGGTTGAAACCCTAAAATATATACATTTAATTTTGGAAATTCGTCAGCGGTTCCGTGCGTGGTCGAATTATTTTTACTTTAGGTTTTTGTTTAGGTCAGCTTGTAAGTTTAAAACCTGTTTTATAATTCACGTTATATTATAAACTTTATAATTTGATTTAGTACATGGTTAACGTTTAGGTTATGATTAATTCTTTACTGAAAAGTAATTATAAAGTAGTGTGAGTAAGAAAGGCGGTTGGCTAAGCTCGCATCTTTCGCCTTTACAAATATATACAGTAAACTAAATAGTAAAAACAAACTCGAAAATTTCAAATAATAATTCATTTTCAATACAGTAAATATCAGACATACAACTTGGTTAAAACAAGAGGAATTTTTATTGTAGAACCTGAAACTATAATACTACTATGATCAGAGATATTAATACACTAAACTCCTTTACAATAAATACAAATATATGGTGAAATGGTTTCACAAAATTAAATTCTGACTGACAGAGAAGTTTAAAAAATTAAGTATGGTGTAATTAAATAAATTGCTTTGAATACTTTCATTTGTATAGCCACGTGCTGATTTTGTACTGCAATCCTCTATAAGGTCTTTTACAAACTCGATCTACAAAGATGAGAAGTAAATTGACATTAAATATAAATGTCAGTCAATTTAAAAGTGTATTAAACTGTTCAGTGAGCTGGGGTCTGATTGGATGAACCGACTTTGGAATTATTTCAACTTTATCTCATTCCAAGCGTTGTCAAGACTACGCTCATTCCTTTAATTTAGTTACTATTTCGTTTTACCTCCTTTATTACATACATTTGTTTCATCACGTAACTTAAAATATATTCTGAATATATATTTCTACGTATATTTTTGTAAATACAAATGTATTTTGAAATAAATTATCCTTGTTTTTCTCAGAACACAAATAGCTTAGATATTTTTGTAGAATTTCTATAATAATTGTTTCTTGTCACAGTGAGAAGAGGCTACAAATGAGTTCATGTGAACTACGTATATTTTTTAAATTTTGGAATATATACTTCACACACCTTCAGTTGCTTTAAATATTAGCGCTTTTAAGTACATCGTTTGTTAATGAGTTAAATTAATTAGTTTTGGAACAGTTTTAATCAATAGATGGTCCTAGTAATATGTCTTGTGAAGGTGTTATAATTCACAAATCATATGTATTTGATTACTAAAGGTGCGGATGGGAAAACTTATTTTCGAAATCCATTTCGACGCACAGTATAATGAATAAAGTTTAACAAAATTCCGGATTCATTCTCGTACACGTACAAGGGACGCGTTCCTTGAGGGCATTTTCTGAATACGTCCCATCCACTTCATTCCACCAAAATTGTCCATCATGTTCCGTCTCTTTTTTAATTTATTCGTTTTGAATTGCAAATTTGTTCATTTTAAATTGCAGAAGGTACTTACAACGTTCCAAGATAAGCAACCAGTATACGCAATATGTGGGTGTTTTCCAATTATAGTAGAAATTTAAAATAAAATGAATCATTACGATTAACAAGACGAAAGAAGTAGAGGCAATTTCCCACTCGTATGTATTTTACATTTAAGTCTTTTTATGGATTTTAAAGAAACAACAGAAATAATTAAATATTATTTTAAACAGTTTATCGTCTACTTTTATCTATGGTAATTCCACATCCCCAGACATTTTAAAGAAGCCTCATATTTTATTTTTCAAGACAAACTTAAACTTACTATCAACGTTCTGATAGTTTCATGTTTATAACAACTCAAAAATTAATGATATAACTTAATTATAATCTGATGAGTTAGATCAGCATTTTCGGAGTATTTAGAAATTATATTGAGCTTAGTTTTTTAATTTACCTGTTATTAAACTGAAAAAAATGTTTATGAATACAACATTGTATGTACGTATATAGGTAGTATCTGTTACAAATTTAATTAGATAATACGTAAAAACAGTACAGTTTTATAAACTTGCGTTTTTAAGTTTTTATAGTTCAAATTCATCCCGAGGATAAAAATAAGAAAACTAATAAAAGTTAAAAAATATAGCTTTTATCAAATGTGTTGCTCTTTATAAAAAAACAATTTTATATCTAATTCAGGTCAAGGTTTATTTATCAGGTTTCAACAATTGATTATTCTTTATTACATACGTTTAAACGCAGTACTAGTTTCGTCAATGTTTCTTACAAACAATAGTCAAGATGTAGAAGGTTTTTTTCATTAAGACAGATTATAACAAAATTGCCAAAAGGCGAGACTAAAATTGCAGAGGACTAAATATATAGATTTGGGTTAAACAGATTAGGCCAAATTTGATTATCATCTATCTAAAATAATATTATACTGTTGGGTTTAGTTATTGTATATAACACATCTAGAATCTGTCGTGATATAGGCCTAGTTGTATCTAGAATGTCAAGACTACTGAAGGATTTTGTATTTGATATCTTCAGGTTAGGGATTACTGAGATCAATCGATTAGATTGGTGCTAAATGAACTGTATTTTTTGTTATAATTTACACAATGAAATGTCTACACAATTTCTTCATAGTCGATGTTTTCCTCTCTCTTAAAATATTTGTTAATACATGTTTTACGTCGTAATTTCTGAATACTGTATAACGTAATGACTAATATGACCACCGAGGCAACCCAATGGACTGCAATATGTAATGGACTTTAGCTTATGAAGTTATCAAGGCACAAACTTTCTAATCAATTGTTTCCTTGAATTAACTATTTCCTCGCAGACTGTCTTCTCTATAATTTAATTATTTATTACTTGCGCTTAATTGCATACCAACAGTTCTCATTATTGTTGTTTCTGGTATTTTGAAAGATTTTTTCGAATTGCTTTACGGGAAAATTTTGAGTTGAAGTTTTACAATGGATCTGATTACTATGCCAAATGGTCCTGGTATATTTTAAAACCCCGTCCGTTGGAGAGTTTCATTATGTTTAAAAAATATAATAAATATACCTAAGGGCCTTTAGACCTTTACATGAATGACACATAAGTAATAGTGATATAAGCTGTAATTGCTCTTTTTACGACCTTGAGTTCAGTGTAAGCGCTAATTTATAACAAATTATATTAAATTACAACTCTGGGGATTTTCAGATTAATAATTAAAATTTAATTTGCCGTACTAGGATGTAACTTTTGTTAGACTTTAGTCCTTTACTGACTGTTGGGAATTGTTTGACACATCTGTCAAAAATGGTGCTGGATTATCTTTACATGTGATCTGTAGAACCTCGAGGGGGAATCGTGTTATTCATTCCCAAGTGACACAGTTTAATACGGATATATTAGCTAATTTGAATGTACTATACTTTTATATATTATTGAAACTGTATTTCTTATTACTTAATATTTGCTTATTATGTACAGCAAATTAAAACATTTTTAACCTTAAAATATTTTTGTTACAGGTAAGGATAAACTGGTGTCATTATTATTAAGAAATTTTGAGGTAAGGTTAGTAATTTTATATTGATTTTTTTAGTTTGAGGAAATATTAGTTTGTCGAATTTGGATCTGGAAATAAAATCCACTCATATGATTTCATTTAATGCAGTTGAACATACATTTACCTAAATTAATAATTGCACCTAATCTATATGCATATAATTGCAAATTTTTACAATATGAATGGTTTATATATAGTTTTGTATTACAGGTGTTTGTCTAAATCATGTTTAATGACTATCTTGATTCATCTAAGAGACGTTTATAAGAAATTTAGGTTTTTAAATAATAATAATACGTGTTTTATTTAAGACATAATTAACGTACTAAACAATTAAATTTTTTTTTAAACAACACTCATTCAGCAATGATCCATAGACCGTCTGTTGGTGGGCAGTCTTAATTAATAAATTACTACGATCACACACACATAACTAAGAAATTTAAACATGAGTTCAAAAATAAAAAATTGACGGAGAATATTAATCATTGACTATGTGCTATTAACAAGGAAAATAAATCTAACATTCAGATAGTTTATGAATTAAAATAAGAAGTACAAAATTATAAGGATTTTCTTTCGCTGAACTACCCTAAAATAAAAAACTTCTGCAATAACCCTGGCTGAAAAAAACTAAGCACTACACATTCACACATGCATATCATTCTTAATATACCCATTAAGAGAAATCACCAACATACCCGGTAATATTAGTTTGATGTTAAACTCATTCATTAACTCGCAAACTTCCTAAAACAAAAAATCAAAACCAAATTTTCAAAGAAACCCACAATACTTAACGCAATTAACCTGAAACTGAAATAGTTTCAATGCTTACCCTAACCAAAAACAGTATTAGAAAACTTTTAGTGGTACTGTATATATAAGCATCAGTCTCATTATAATTAAATCCGCTTACCAAAAACCAGTTTTTTCAATATGCAGTTATAGATTTATGTTGGATAACCTATATGAGTCCGAAATACCCTCATTTTAGATACTTTGCCGAATTAAATTTGCATAAAACTCTCCTTTACAGACTAAATAAACGGTACCAGAAACTGGCACATACTTTCTCACAAATATATTTAAATTATTAAACAGATTCACAGTGACTTCATTATTGAAGGAGGTGTAGGAAAGGTGATTTTAAACTAGGAGATTAACTAATAAATATTATTATTATTAGCTAGAGATAAAACTATTCGATCGATTTCGAACAAATTTGCACCAAACACGTCAATTAGGCCTGTATAGATGCACGAAAAAAGGTTTTGAAAATTTTTGAAAAACAACCCCCTTTATGGCCAAAAAACCCCCAAAAATCAGATATTATTATTATTACTAGCTAAACGAGAATTTTTAGAAAGATGCTGTTTTTTGCATATAGTACATTAAGGCTTACATTAATTTTTACATTAAAGGCTACAAATAAGCCAATTTTTATCAAAATCGTTAGAGCCGTTTTTTTTATAGAAAAATAATAACAGATTTTTTGGGGTTTTTTGCCAAAATGGGGGTTGTTTTTCAAAAATTTTCAAAACTGTTTTTCGTGCACCTATACAGGCCTACTTGACATGTCTGGTGTAAATATGTTTGAAATCGATAGAATAGTTTTCGCTCTAGATTTGTATACATACATACATACAGACAGATATTTTGTAAAAACCACTTTTTTGGACTGAAGGGGTTCCAAAACGGATATTTCCATAAAATCTCAACATCGATTTTTTTACGATCACTATACTTTCTCTATGCTATAGTATAGTGAGAAAGTAAAAATGTCTTAAGTTTTTACAGATACTTTGCCGAATTAATTTTTCACAAAACTCTCCTTTACAGACTAAAAAATTTCTTGAGTTTTTACAGTTTGAGTAATAATAAATTATTCCTGTTTATATGTAAGTAAAAACATCCCTTCCTAAATAATAAAGGTTGCAGTAAATTAAAGAATTGTGCGAGCGAAGCAAGGATTGTGGTTGGCGTGTGGTTTCCTCTATCTGAAGAAGAAAAGTGTAAATATACCTACTAGATTGTTTTGTGAACACGTAGCAGTAGCATTAGTCTTACATTCATAACCTCTAATAGAAATTACACAATCGATTTTGCTACACTTCCTTCAGATTAACATAGCCTAAAATGCATACTGGTACAGAGAAAAAGATTTGGTCTCTTAAACTAGTCAAGCGATTAAGATGTTTCGTTTTTTTTATAGGCTAGTAGATTTTCGCGAAAGAAATTAAATATTAGTTGATTAAGATACGGGAACAGAAATGTTAAACTCCTACCCAAAATGAAACTCGAAATTAAGTTTATATATTGCATTAACATTTTAAAATGTAAATTGCATATTTTCCAAACTTCTGCGAGTATTGCCAGCGGTTTGATTTAAAAAATATTAATAACTAGACATATTAATATCTGCTTTAGTTTGAGTATATTATATCCGGATGTATTCCTACAGCTTAAGTGAATCAACTGATGTTAATAAAGTTGTCACGAAAATCCAACATAGGCATACTAGCTCGCATCGTTGGTACAGTTGGTGCAACGTCTGCGTTAGGATTCGGATTGTCTTAGGTTCGAATCCAGCTGTTACAGTTGTTTTTTCCCCGTATTATTCCACTACACGTCCTAAGGACACTAAGCAATAACAGACAAAAAGTCAGTCGATATTTGTTTTACATTGAAGAAAAAAATATTGTTCGTACAATTTAAGAAGTGTTAAAAAATAAAAACAAAACAAAAATAAGGGAGAAAATAAATAACAAAAAGCAGAACCTAAATTATTTAAAATTACTTAAACCTAAGGCCCCTAATTACCTAAACCTAATTACTTCGTGTGTGTTTGTTTCTAGCTCGAGTATTTTCTCTTTCAGTGTGTTTTTAGTCGTTATGTTTTTTGATATCCCAGCTCTAGTATTCTAGTTCTGTGTTACTTCTTGTTCTTAAGTACATTTATTCTCAGGTTAGATAGGCCTAATCTTCTAAGTTTAATATGTTTATCTTAGCTTTAATTTTTCACTTTCTAACTAGAATTGATTTATACTCTCGAAGCGAAGTGAATTATTTTTTTTACACACAAATGATGCAAATGTCCGTACAAAGAATTGTAAAAATATAAATAATCCATACTCAGAAACTAACTTTAAAATCAGAATAAAGTATCTTAGATTATTTACTTCTTCTTTCCTTACTTATTTATATGAACATTTCAACTAGGGGAAATAATATTTTATAAATAATCGCAGAACAGGAAAGTTACATCACCGATTCACAATCGCTATGTGACAGTGTAAACCTGAAAGCGATGATCTCACAATTAAGGAGAAGCGTTTATAGCCCAAGGTCTGCGGCGAATATTTTTAGTTTTACTGAAGCGTGTCTAACAGATGATGCATAGGCCTACTTTGTGTTTACGGGGAATGTGTGTATGTTAAATAACTTTATTGTTTTGAATACTTAAGTATTGTGTTAATAATATTTAGCGCTAGAATTTGTATAAACAAATCATGTACTGAATAGTTGGCTATTTAAGTGCATGACGTTATCTTTATGCAAATGTTACATTATATTTATTTCTCTATATACCATCTCTTTTTATTCGTAGCTGATGCGAATCTAATAGCCGGAACTTGTATCAAAAGTGTGTTTTGAGTTTGTCGTTATGTAAATGTATACAATCTGAACACATGCAAAATTTGAGTTTGTATATTATGAACTTATTTTTAACCTATTCACAATGAAATAGATTTATGACATTCACGTGCAATAAATTTTAATATTTGTTGATACTAAGGAACAATTTATGCTTTTTTATAACTGTCAGTTATCATTATGAAAGAAGAAGTTGTGTTTTAGATAAGCAACGCATATTCATCCCTTATAGATACATTTATGAAACTTTAAAACTTTAGTGATTAGTTCAATCGGTAGCATGGATAGCCAGGAAATGTCTTTCATAACAACAAATCTCATCATATTTGATTTTGATAATGTTATGTTTTCCTATTTCCGCGTAACAAATAATTTTGCAAATCTTTTAAACAATTTAATAAATTTACAACTGATAAGATTTTGTTTCCATTTCATATATTAATGCCGTGTTGCATTTCCTTTTTCCCAGATTAGTTGTTTTCTACAACAAATTTAAATATGGACATTTTAAAGTTTTCCTTAAAAAACAGCACTAGAATAAAGTAAATAAAATGTATTTTAAAAATAGACTACTTAAAATATTTGTAAGTAAAAAACTCATATTTGCACGAGTTCTTTAAAATCTACACTATCTTTTTGAAATAAAATACTAATCATGTTAAACTTTAACAATACTTTTATTAGCGATTTAACAATTTTCTTTCCTGTAGCAAATAATAAATTTTGTTATATCTGTGAGCCAACCTACCTCAGTTATCTAATTTTGTAAATATATTTATAAAATGTAATATTGTAATTCAATTATTAATTTATATCGCTGTCTACATTCCACATACAGTATTACACGACCCACCCCTCCATAGAAGTATTGTCTTGGTTCGCGATCTCTAAACATATGGTTTCTAATTCCGCAAATGAATCATCAGTTCCGTCTGGAATATGAACTAAATAAAACCACTCGCTCACTTTAAACCGAGCAATGTTTACATCAGAATGACCTGCTGTGGGGCAGTTTGTCTAAGTAAACACAGATAAAAGAATACCATTCTCCAGCTTTATTCTGTTTATACGAATTCTTTTGAGATAGGAGCTATTTTAAAACTAAATACTTCAGGAATTCAATTAAATGGTTGTAAAAATATTTAACCACTCAATCTTTAAATGTAAATACATTAGTAGTGTAAATAAACAAAATTGTTTTAATGCAAAAACAAATACATTCAAGACTATTTTATCACTATTTAATGGGATTTTACAATGTTTAAAATGTTAAATGATGAAAACACCATATTGGATATCATCAGGTATAGTTAAAATTAAAGTTAATTAGCTAAGAACAATATAATACAAAATGTCGCCTGTATACTTAATTCTAGTGAACAGAATTAAAATTGCATTAAAATATAAAATATTTTGAATATTAAATAATAAATAAAAGGTAAAAATGTTTGACACTTACTAGTAAATGTATTTAATTAATTAAGTTAAAATCACACACAGTGGAACAATAATAATACATTCTGTAATTCTAAAACTAAATAAACATACCAACAAAACCAGCAATCATGTAGTTATTCGTAGCTTTAATTATGTATTATATTAAAATAATATGAAATGTTTATGATGATCTGCGTATGAAGGTGATTGTAAAGGTGGTAGCCTACGTGACGTGTGTCAGTTGACCGGGACCCGACAGTAGCGACAACATTCTCTCAGTAGGCGCCACTATTCTGCACTCCGGGCGGGGTCAGATTTGATTTATTTTGCTATGTTTAAATTTAGGAAAAATTTGACTTTTTCGTATTTGCGTAATGAGGAAGAGTTCTGTGGTTGTTTCCAAAAATCTACATTAATATTTCTGCTGAAATTTGATTTTAGTCCACCTTAACTTTAAGATAAATACACATTTTTTACTCGTAATTAATTCACAAAATTTTGATGAATACTTAAATTTTCATTTAATTTTTATTATATACCAACCTATCTCATCACATGTTATGAAAAAAGCAATAACCTGAGAGAAGAAAAACAGTATAAGATAATAATAAATAAGGAAAATAACAGCATTGTATGTACACAAATTCGTATAACCTAGTTGAAATAAATGAAAGAAAATGTGGTATAGGTAGGCTCTGTTTGAGGTATAATTTATTAATGATGGATACAAAAAACAACACATTGTTGTTCTGACCCCGGTCTGTCAACAAGTTTTGTCGTCAGGTTTGTGTTTTTTGACGTCTCAGTTTCTACTCTGAGGTGTAGCCTACCACATAGATGTTTAATGTTAGTGGTGTATTTTAGTTTTACATTGGTTTCTTTAACATAGGCCTAAATCTCTAAGTTTATAGTAAACACACTAAAATAAATTCAAGTTTAAGTAAATATCTAAGGTTCTAGTCATTGTTTAGAAGGCACCATTCACATACACAATAATACACAGTGTTTCGGGAGAACGATTGACAAAATGAATAAAATAAATATCCTTACATTTATACATGTTAGGCTATATGATAATAATGTTTGCCTTGATTTGTTGGTTTCTTTTCACGTGGATTTATTGATAGCATAAGCACTACTTACAGGTTGGAGATGCGACACCTCAGATAGCAAGCAAGCTCTGTGTTCCAATAAGCCATGGAATCAGACTTATAACGTTGAGTTTTCTTGTACTATTCCACTCCCCCTTAGTTCTATGGACACAAAGATAGTTTTGTACTAGATCACTTCCAACAATAGTTCTTTCATGCACTTTTGTTTATAATGTAACGTTGTTTTATATCAAGCGGAAAGTTACGGTAACAATGATTTTCGCTAATAAACTTCAAGCTTACCAACCAACACATTTTGGTAAAGCTAGTCGACATATAGTTGGTACAACTTATGTTACAATATAATCATTATTTTAAGTTACATCGGTACCCTTTGCACATTTATCCGTTACACTATAGTTTATAATGTAAATAAATTCGTAAAATCTAAGCAAAATGACTGATTAATTACTAGTATACATTTGAATTAATAGCTTTCTTTGAATACAATTGCGAAAGGGTTAGAAGAGCGTAGAATGAACATAAATTATATCATTTGCGATACTAAAAGAGAACGAATTGGGGATGTAATACTCATGACTTATGATAGAATTTATCCAGTCTGATCAAATATTCATTGGTGGCAAAACGACATCAGCAGAGCTAAGTCGTGAGAAATAACTTGAATTTAAACTGGAAACCATTCAAACGAGACAATTGCGAGAGACGGTATTTGTTGTTTTATTGATATAAGTTTTGTAGACAGACACCCCGCTGTACTAAAATTGTCGTGTTACGACTGCAACTGTGGAAATATGCGATGAAAATTAAAACTTGATATTTGTGTTTGTGTGGGGAGGAGTATTCTCCATATTCTACAGTTAATATTCTACCACGACCAAATTTTGTGAAACTCCAGAAACATGATGTTGTACATAGATGTATTTTTGGAATAACAAAAATGTAACGCTCAGAGTTAAAATCAACCTTCCAGTAGTGCTACTTCAAAAAAAGTAGACGACTCTCTTCTCTCTCATCCTTTCTGTTTTAATTGGCAACACTTCTGAGTTGTAGAAATTGGTCACGCTAATGCGCATAGAGTTGTCTCATATTATAGATTTTGACGTTAGGGTGGCAGTGAGCTTTCTGGGCAAATGGTATTCCCCGTGTTTGTTATTGTTTTTAGAATAGTTTTTTAAACAAAATTGAAACGAACCAAGCAAACCTTATGAACTCAATTTTAAATCCATTCCATAAACTAGGACGTTTTCGCAGCGTTTGCTTTGAACTCGTTTGACACAAGACAGATATGTGTAAAAGATATGTTTGTAGTTATGTGTGAGAAAGAGGGAGACTGAGTGGGGAGTCGCAATGACGTGAGTGTTTAGAAGTAAATTAAACTACTACGTTTAAAAAATGCGTTGCAACTACATGTGTTGTTCGTGTTCGACAAGTCTCAGTACACAGAAGTGCAGTTTATGTCACGCCACCTTCCTTTTCACTCTACTCGTTTTGTAAGAATACGTTCGTTTGGTATTGTAACATTAAATTACTAGCTGTTTTAATACTAATGTATATCTTGTTAGTTAAAATATTTAAATTATTAATACATTTAGCTAATATTTCAAACCTCAGTGCTACACATACGGTCTGATTAATCCTTGAGAATTCGTGCTAATTGTTAAAACGTAAGAGAAAGAATTTAGATCTAAGAATATTGGCATATAAATTTATTTTAATTTTTCTTATTGAAATAGTATATAATAGATATAAACGAAAACATAATAAAGTACAAAACTCAATGAGTTAAAACTGGTTCTAAAGAACTTTGTCACTTACAATAGTTAAGAAATGTCAAATGTTCACGTTTATTCCAATGTTCTGGTTCAACTTTACTTTCCACACTTTGTCCAAGATCATAGTCTCTATCGTTTGTACGGTCACAAAAGAAGACAAGACTTATGCGTCCATTTCGTTCAGTATACGAGTTATGAAATCACTACCAGCTATTTATATTATATTGTGCGAAGCAATTATTCTAACGACATAGCTATTGCATATGTTTAGAGGAAGAATGATCCGCACGCTACTAATAAACATACATGCACTAAAATACAAGAAATAGTAAACGTAAACATTTTCCATGTAATCTCAGTCAAATAGCACTTCCGACTAAGACCCTTTTACAAAATCCGGATTTTGTCCACTTACCGTCGGGATAGTTCATACATTGAGTAACACTTTTACTATAGTTTTGATGCAATTCGGATGCTAATGTTACTTTCGGAGCTATATGCTAATTTTAAATGATGGCTTCCAAATTAAGGGCAGGTAAGCCAGTTCCATGACTATACTAAATACCATAACGATAATTATACCAAAATAGCTCCGTGAATCCATATCGTTATGCCAAAATAGCTCCATGAATCGCAATAGTTATGCCAAAATAACTATGTGAATACCGATAGCTATGCCAAAATAGCTCCGTGAATACATATCGCTATGCCAAATAGCTCCGTGAATCGCGATAGTTATGCCAAAATAACTATGTGAATACCGATAGCTATGCCAAAATAGCTCCGTGAGTACATATCTTTATGCAAAATAGCTCCGTGAATCGCGATAGTTATGCCAAAATAACTATGTGAATACCGATAGTAAGAAAAAAGTAACTCCGAGAATCCCTATAATTATGCCAAAATAGCTCCGAGAATGCCTAGTTATGCCAAAATAGCTTCGAGTTTCCCTATAGTTATGCCAAAATAGCTCCGGGAATCCCGATAGTTATGTCAAAATAGATCTCATAATCCCGATAGTTATCCAAAACTGCTCCATGGCTACCAATAGTTATACCAAAATAGCTCCGTGAATACCGATAGTAAGAAAAAAGTAGCTCCGAGAATCCAGATAGTTATGCCAAAATAGCTCTAATAATCCCGATTGTTATGCCAAAATAGCTTCGAGAATCCCCGCAGATATACTAAAATAACTCCGTGAATACCGAAAGCTCACATAGGGCAACAAAATCTCACAAATATGGTTCCTTTTTGTTAGTATAGTATATACAATGAATAACATATAAGTTATAAATTCGAACAAAACTAATTTCACTTCTAGAAAAGAAAGTAATTAGATTGCGACAAAAAAAACTGTATTTTATTATATTTTTGAGATTCTTACCATGAAAAAACTCAAATGCCGTTGTTCCTAAAAACAATATTTGTACAAGTACAGTTGTGGAATATACTCAACTGTATATGGACACCTTCCATTACATTAGTTTGGCCGTATTACTATCTATTTATAGTATAGGAAGTGACACAACCGTCTACGAATATCAATATCAATAACCATCAACGACTTGACAGTCACCTCACAAATATCGCTTCCTGTAAGCTCAGCCTACATGTGTTATTCTGCCTTGTATAGGCATGTGTTTGTTTGGTTCAAGACTGTCTAGGCATAGTATAACTGTAATCGATTGAGAAAGGTGCGATGATATTTGATTTATTTTACTTATTATAGGAGCAATCTATTCCATTAATCACTGCTTCATTGCTTCGAGTTTTTTACAAATCAAAGCAATATATTAAAGCTTTGCATGATGAATAAGGGGTCTTATACAAAGGATTTTATTTAAATCAATGTTGTTGCTTCACATTAAATGCTTTCCTGAAAACATATGAGGACAATTTCGTTTTCACATTTCAAGTAAACATTTCAAATTTTAGATAATGTACGTGTGCATTAGTTTCAACTTGATAGTATATTGTTGAGCAGTAGGCTAATGTTCTAAACATATAATAATTATTATTCCTCGCAAAGGTACTATTCAAATGTAGTAGGAAAAGGTAAATGTATTATGTAGTCTGAAATTTACTGATTATTTTCTGCACATTTGTCGACAGTGGTTCCAGAACCTCCATTATTAGAAATATATGCCTATGAAACGTTATCTTCCCTTTATCTAAAAACTCATTTTAGATAGTAACTTTTAACCCTAGGGCGTAACCTTCTTCCTCTCTATTGAGTGATGCGATGTATCAAATTGACAGTTTTTACATATTGCTCTTCTGCCAGTAACAAATTCTTCTACACATTATCAAATTAACTTTTAATTTATTTCAAAAATTTAACTTTATGGTTTTGTCTCATAATGCTTGAAAGTTTAATAACGTAAACAAAACTACATAAGAACTTAAGTGAGAGGAAAGTAAAATTTTGCCATATGGCGCTAATTTATAATTTGTACACACTGAAAATAATCTTATGCTCGTTATATTTTCACTTTGTAATTTTTGTTTTGTGATACAAAATGTTTAATGTGACATTAAATGTGTACAAAAAGTAAACATTCTTTAAAATATATTAAATAAAATGAGAGAATAGCCTACAACATGAAAATGCGCAATGTATTAATTTGATTTTGAAATTAAAGGTTAAACATGAACGATGATCATGGGCACTATCAATAAGAATAATAAATTGTATGTTATCGTAAAATTCGACATATGCCTAAATAATGTAATAATCAAGTACAAAATTAACGATGAAATACGTAAACATTTCTGAGTAGTATCAACAAACTTGATTTGTTGTTTTGTTTTTTTTTATCAAACATTAGCCCAAGCAGTGGAAAATTAGAATTGAAGAACAACCAAAATTAATAACTTCCCTTAGTATGAACAGTATCATATTCAAAGGTTTTTTTTATGGTACAATGTATATTATGAACAAGCCCTACTACAAGGAGTGACCAAAATTATATCGCAGAAAAAACAATTCCTTACTCCCTTAGTAGATACAATATCCGTTCAATATTGTTGTAAATCTCCATAACATTATCAAAATCTTTTGACTAAAACTTGTTTCAATAAATGCAACCCCTAGCACAAGGGTCTGTGCCTGTAAAGGCAGTTTATTCAGCTGTCCTCATTCCCAAAAATAAAAACAACAACACGACAACTCTTTCTGAATAAATTCAAATGCACTAAATACACCTTAAAGTTAGTTTAAAAATTCTTTGTATCATTTCAACGTAATCCCAGAATATTATAGTTGTATCTAACTCCTTGACTTAAGAATACCATCAGGAATGAAACACCATCAGCTGGAGGGCTTGTCAGTTTCCAACTTTGCTCTAAACTTAACGTCTCACAACTTTATTATCAACTAGACACTTCAAAGTTTCGTTCGATACTTGTTCAAAACTCGCGACAATTTTTAAAATAAATTTAACTTCATCAGATAGTTTCCATCCGTCTATGAGTAAATACATTTTCTTTCCTTGTTATAATAATAAAAATGTTTTTTCAAAAAATGTATGACTTAATCAAAAGTAAAATGTGTACATTTTGAATGCCAGGAAAATAAGTTTTACACAATTGGTTTTAATTTAAATTAGACTATTTTGCATTCAATAATCTAGGAAAAAATTTCAAATCACAATGCCTCCAAAGAAACAATTTGGAGAAGGGGCGAATTTTATTTAAATTCGAATGCAATCGCATATCGTGTGGGACATTTTAAGAAACGTTTTAAAAGTAAACATTTGAAGAAAAAGTATTTTTCCAATTTTAGGATCAGGGTTAAGATGGTGACTCATAAATAAAAATGAGAAAAATTTAAGTTTATATATTTTGCCCATGCAATTCCCAAATAAGTAACAAGTAAATGAGTAACAAAATCGTATAACAGCTGATTTCACCCACCATCTGCAGTTCCTTTAAAAACCTAACCTAGATTATACTTTGACCTTATGATTACAACTTCAATCAAACCAAACTTCTTATAATGTCTGGAAGTTGGTCATATTATTTGTATATGAGTTAACATTGAATTTAATCTATAATTTGCTATATGCTTGGATTTGAGAATATAAAAATGAATATAAATACAACTTTTTATTATCAATCAAAACATTCATTTATACAAAATTTAAAGAAGAAGTACCCATTCGTTTCCGAAACATTCGTACATCTTCGTATAACATATGGCTAATTAAAAAGCAATTAAAATATAATATTTTGGTTTCTTTTGACTAGAGTGCTTAACCCATGCTCGCTTCGCTCACCAACCCCGAAAAGGCGACTCGCTTGGGCAAATACAAACAAATTTACGAACACAATTTACTGAGTGCATTGAACAATTAATTTTGAAGTGCCTTGTGGTTAAAATTCTTACGATCAGGGCAGGTGGTAGAACGCATATTAAATATATGGGTATTTAATGAGTATGCAATTTATTGCATATGGGTATCTATCCCATTTTAAGTATATAATTTTAAGTGTACCGGTAGCTATAAAATTTCATGATTTTGACTTAAGCTATCGAATTGCAAATTGTGTTTGATATATTATCAGTTAAGATTAATATTACACAATTTTAGCTTTATAGCTTGTAGGAAGTTAGTTGTAGCTACCCCATTTTAATAACTTTAATTGTAGTGACCATACTCTAAACAATCCTGGTGCTAATTTGTGTAAATTATGAAAATTTTTGTGAAATTTGTTGAGTAGTTTTCTTAGCATATATAGAAAAAGCAAGTGTATGAATTATTATTTAATTTTAAAGATAAAAATCCCATGTCATTCCTTTGACATAAATAATCAGATAGCAAATGGTTTTTATATCGCTTAAACATAATATTAGGCCTACACAATTATAGTATATATTTATATACATGTATATTTTCAATTTATATTTATTGCATAGGTATAGCAACCCCATTCCAACCCCTTAGACTGTAATAATTGTAATGTCCAAATACTCCTGGCATTAATATAAACTGTTAATTTTTAATGAAATCGGTCCAATAGTTTTTGAGTCTATAAAGGACAAAGAGACAGACGTTTAAACTATATATAGAAATCCTTTTTGATAGATTTTCCTTTACGTTTGTTTTTATTTTGTTAACCTAATCTGACAAAGCTTTTCAACAAACGTGTGTTGGTTCAGTATAGGCCGCACCTAGAATTGTATTGCTAAGCTATTTATTCAAACCAGCTGTTTTATCTGTTATAGGACTGGGAATGAACCCCAGTATTTTGACCATTTTCAACCCTTATTATGGCCGGTTCACTTTATTCTAGTAGCACGCCAGTCCAGTGATCCAAAGCAGCGCTGGATTACAACTGGAATAATCTAAACAGGCACTGGAATGCACTGGAATCCAGTGATAGATCCAGTCCGTAACTGGATTGGCGTTTTACTTTTCAATCCAGCGTAAATGGAACCGTGTAGACTGCCAATCCAGTGCCATTACAGTGCTTACAGAAAAGTCATACAGTGAACACGTATTGTTGTTTCTTGCGGATAGATTGTTTTTTGTTCCCAACAATGTTAAAGATAAAATTGTAGATGAAACTTAACAGTTTGCTACTTTGAACAAAGAACATGTGTGTTTGTGGGACGTAACATCAGAATATTTTAAAAATTAAGCCATGTGCCAATCTGCTTTGCAAGAACTCATTGCAGTGTTCACACTTCAACGGTTTCTAAATAATTGGAATAAGTAGACAATCGCCATTCCAGTGCAGCGTTGGTTTGGTTCGCTGGAATAATGTTAACCGGCCATTAAAATCAATATCCTTTCTTAGTACACTTCTATATAGTGGTATGAAGGTACCCTGAACATTTCACGTTTCATAGCTTAGTTCATATGTACGTTGATTATGAATCAGTAAGTAAGGACATATTTTTATAAATACAGCTGTACATAATATACATCTACAAATACTAAATTTGAACAAATAAGCTTACTGTTTTCGCTATATTGTAAAACATAAATAGACAAAACCTGCAATTTTTCTTGGATAGTCAAACAGTTCTGGTTAGGCTACGTCAAACAAACTTCCAGCTGACTTACTTGCCCCCCCCCCCCCCCATCTAGGGCCGGCCTTGAATGTAAGCTATAAAATGTTTATGATTGGCTTTCAGGCTTTAAATCATTGAAAATGTATGCATTTTTACAATCCTTTTTTACTTCATTCTTGAAAGCTGAAAAACACAACTTAGGCATGCAAACATAGAACTATATTTTGAAGTATCACTATATTGGGCTATTAATCTGAATTATTGCTATTTTAATAGAATCATAAAAGTTTGAACTTCTGTTAATTTACAAATTTAGGCATACTGACGATGAAAACTTGCGTTAATTTTAAATAGAACAACAATATAAGTTAAAATCGTAGATTTAAGTACTGTAGGTTATGATTAAAATGTACGAACTTTTGTTTGTTTTCCAAATTATTTCAGGTCTTTGAGTAAAATGTTTAATTGTAGGCTCTGTACATTTAGCGTGTTAAAACCCCTAACGCCATAGAACTAATCAGATGTAGTTTGTTGTTTGTGTAGGCCTAAGACGTTTCTTCCGAAGAACGAAGTAACCAAAAAATAATAAAAATATATATTTTCAACAGCTTCTAACCTCAAAACAAATCATATATCCTACATTAAGTTATTTCTATAACAGTTAAACTTAATGTGTGTCAAATTAATCTGCACGTGATCTTACTTGTTATTAAGAAATTGGAACTTATTTACAGACGTAAAACGAGTTTTTTCTCGATAACTAGCTTCTTGTTATTTCCCCCTCTTTCTTTCATTTTTGGGTAGACTTTGAAGAACGTACCTGTTTCGGTAGTTACTTTCTTGCCACTGGCTGAAATGTGTACACTAGTTTTTCGTTTCATGCTCTCTAGATCCGAAAACTATAGTCGACTTATATCTTATATATCACTTTTTATGGACACGATAACCTCCGTAATTTTACTTACACAAATTACTTTTAGACTGATAGATAAAAAATATATAACTGAAATCACAGTCGACTTTGTTAATGGGGAAAATGGGACCAAGAAGAGAGAAGAAATGATGACATTTAAAAAAAACTGAATAATCACTGCAAATCTTTTGCATTAGTTTGAACTTACCAAAAAACTTTTTTGAAGGTTTATAACAAACTTTAGCTCAAAAGGTGAACGAAATAATGGTTTAAAAACAACAAATTCACAATTTCCTTAGTACTTAGTAGACTTAGTATCTAATCATTACAAAGTAGTGTAATTCTTCCAATTATTATCTAAAACTTGTGTAAGAAAAAATATGGTCGCAGGACAAAAATATGCATTGATCTCTAGTAGAAAAAACATCAAGCCTGTTCAAAGTGGATGAAATTTTCTAATTATACCAAAATCTTTTGTCTGAAACGTAATTGGTAACTGCAACCCCTAGTAACTTAAGTTATTGTAAACATTTTATTTATTATCTAAAACTTTTGTGTCAAACAATTTTTGATACAGTCTCAGAACAACAACTTCATTACTACTCTAGTAGACTTGTATATAGAACCCGTTCAAAATTGTAATAGATCTTCTATAGATTGTTAAAAACTTTTGACGGAAACTGTTCTTGTAACGACAACTCTCAGAACAAAGGGTGGAAAATGTAAGGCTTAAACTTAAAAATTGTATTTCCTTAGGCACAGTATAAAACCAATTCATTGTTGTTAAATCTTATAAATATTATCAAATTCTTTTACCTGATTTTTTGTTGATCACTGCAACCCTTAGCGCAAGTGGCGGATAAATTAGTTTAGTGCTGAGTTTAAGGGAACTTTAAATCTGAGCCTGTAGGCCAAGCGGAAAGGATTTTTTTAATTGTCTTTATTTTACACCTATAACAAAGAGAATTTTGCATACATGTGGCATCAATTTATTATTATTAAGTATCTTAATACAAGCAAATTTCATGTAAAATTACTTGACAGAAGATTTGAACAGTAGGATTTCTCTGTATTGAAACATTGACTCGGAAAACCAATAATTGACATTTACTGACATTTATATATTTTTACAAAATAGCACATAACAATGAAACTTGGGACTTGCACATTAATAAATACTAAAATAAATTAATAATCACACAAACAATACTAATTTTCAACAAATCAGCCATTTTTGTAATCTGCAAAGACACGTAAAGCTAATCTGTAACGTCTTCTAAGTAGAGTTTTACTGTGATGAAGATTGAATAGGATGCAATCATGCGTTGATCAACTCGAGCTAGGATTGGAGGGGGTGTCAACAAAGACGTCCCTAACAGGATTAGAGTAAGACATACAAACTCACATCTGGAGTTCGTCTTAATCTGACTGTGTGTTTGGCTTTAGAGATCACAAGATTAGAATGGAATTTTGTCCTTGAATTGATTTTTCAAAGCCTACTATTATTTGTTCGAAAAGTCGCTATAACTTTGTATAGTTTGTTAAACGTTTTTGCTTTCTGATACTTCCTGTAAAAAATAAAACATAGTAATAATTTTAAAAAATGATTTCGTAGTATAGACCAACAAGATAACGTGTGTTGCCCGAACATGGGCTTACATAATATATTTCCAATAATGATTACTGTTCAGGATTTATAAAAAAGTCACTTGACACCGTAGGCTAATAGCGTACAAATAAATTAAATGCAAAAGGTAATTTTACTCATGTTTTGTGGTGGTGAAATTCTGTTTGTTAGTTGTTTTGGTAACCGTCCTAGGCCTAATTAGAATTTGGGTTCTATTTGCCATCTTTGCCTCAACTTCTGGGTAAGACTGCAGAATAAAAAGCTTTTTTTATGATTTAAAAACCCGTCTAGTCCTTTACTAAATGTATCTGTAGTTTTCTGTAACTATAATGAGACATTTATCAGCTAGCTGTACTTCATGAAATATTCGCAATGAAGAAATCAGGAAATTATAGTAGTTCATATTTTGCAGATACAAGAACCTCGCATTACAATAAATGAGTTTTCCACTCGGATGTGTGCCTATACTATATGTACACACAGATGGCCAGCGTTAGTTTATTGCATTTACAATTATTATTTTTATTGAAATTTTATTTTACTCCAAATAGCACAGAAAATATTTATCACATCTGTATCAAAACTACTCATTGAAAGAAATAGGCCTAGGCTTGATATAGTTCGGCAGAAATACAATGCGCGGAAGACGAGTTGGACTATGATTTTATCTTTTTATTTTACTCGTGACCGCTTCTTGCAATTAGTGTTCCTCATAATCTGATACAATTGATTAGCCTATTATTGTTTAGTGTACACAAATTAACATTATGTAGCCGTATCCGGTAATATTTCTTGTCAAAACAATACGTCAGCAAACTTACATGAGAATAGTAAAAAACTATATTATATTACAAGTTTGCGATTATATTGTTTAGTATGCTTTAAAAATTATCTAATAATTAATATGAAAATCAGCTGATCAATATGCGGAAATTTAAGGTTTTAGTTGTTATAAAACAGATAAGATGTCATTATACAGAGTGTCCCCGAACTCTCTGATACCCTTTTTGTAGATTTGCTCCTGGGATCAAAACAAACATATTTCTCAATATAAACATGGATATTTTTATATCTAAAGAACATTTAGACAGATTGAGTTCAAACTTGACATAAATTTTAACCTTACAATTTTCTATTGTGAGAAAAATAAACGATTATAATAAATCATACGTTTCAAAATGGCGGCTGTTTGAAAATTTTAAACCTGAATTACCCAAAAACCTGAATTTTAACAAAAAATGTCAAGATACCTTTTTTGTAGCCCTATTAATTCTCTATCGGATGGTGTAACTGTTCAAAAAATCTGATACAGGACAATAGTTGAGTTGGTCTAATAATTGGTTTGTTCAACCCGGCTTCCTATAAAAACACGGAAAACAACAAATTTTTGTGTAGGCCTACATTATATGCTGTTATTATCCATAACTTAATTATTATGCGTATTGACTTTTTATTAATGTTTTGAAAGTTACATTGTCCAATAGAGATTTAAAAGGGCTACGAAAAAAGGTCTCTTGACATCTTTTGTTAAAATGTACGATTTTGAGGTAATTCGTGTTTGAAATTTTCAAACAACCGTCATTTTGAAACGCATGATTGGTTATAATCGTTTATTTTTCTAACTCAATCTGTCTGAACGTTCTTTAGATACTATACATTATTTTGCAAAAAAACACATTCAGACAGACAGATGAAAAAGTAAGCAGCATGTTTATATTCTAAAATATGTTTATCTTGACCCCAGGAACAAATTCACAAAAGGGATCAGAGAGTTCGGGGACACCCTGTACAGTAACATAACGCACAACATTCAACTACTATTTCCTGAAAGAGACTCGGCCAATACCACATACAGAAGCATTCAGACTGAAAACAAGTTCCTCGTTATTGTAATGGTAAAACGTCGCAATCATTGTTATGGTAATTGTCGTCTATAACTCTGCCATCGATTTACTGTTAACGATTGTGTATTGCAACTATTTTAATGGCTGACTAATTGACTACACAGAGTATTTAGATATACAGATTCGTTTATTTGAAATTTCGTTCTCACTGCTAAATATAAAATCAAGGAAAATAAACTAAGATATATTAGCGTCGATCATTTTTATTTTTATCTACAGAAATTGTAATCTATTCATATAAATACATGAATAAAATATCGAAAATTATTTGTCTGTTCTATAACTCAGCGTAATTTTTACAAAATCAAATATTTATTTAGTCTTTCTTTTAGATGTCACGATAAATTTGCAAAATTTTACTACGACATTTCGCATTCACATGAGAGTAGGTTATAGAGTTTATTGCACAGTACGATTGCTAATTAATGTATGTACTTTTAAGCCTTCACCGTTCGATGACAACAGTTAACGTTAAAATAAAATCTTCATGTGTGGCTACTATACTAACACTATGTCTATACTGATAATAAAATTATGATATTAAGTGAAATCTACATTTTATAATTGCCAATTTACAATCATAATGTTTTTGTTAGTATTTCTAATTGTTTGGTATTTTCTGCTTTAGGTAATAATGAGATTTCACGACTACTTTAAAACCGAACTAATTAAGGTAAAAGATTATTTTTTCAACAAAATTAATACCACTTCAGTGCTTTAAAAAGGTAGCTTAAGAGCAAGAATTTTTTTAAAATGTTCGCTTGCTATGACATTTTGACTTAACTAAATCCTTGTTTTAACTCCTTGTGATTATTTACTACTTAAAGGAATTTTGTAAACCAACAGGTTCTTATTGAATAAGCTATAACTTAAAGATCCGAATGAATTCAAATGGCAAATAAAACTAGGCTAAAGCTTGCACAAACTGTACACTAATAATATCATGAACTAAAATCTTGATTTAATAATTGGCTATGCTACTAAAAGTATATCGTGCAAATAATAATTCAACTCATTGTTATTCAATCAAAAAATGTATTTACTCATTTTGAGAAAATTGTGTTAAATTTAACTTTCCTCTTGATTAAAGCAATTTTACAAGTTTGTTTGCTTTAAAAACTCACGTTTTTATGTGTAAGTTATAACTGTTAACATAATATGCTTCTTTTTTATAAAATTATATTTAAAAAACCGCCTCAAATTTAATTTGGTTAAATATGTTATAGTTCAATGCCTATGTTAAATAACATATAATTACATACATTATTATTATTTTATAAGAAAAATGATAAGAATAAAATTTAACACCTGGTGAAACGACTACAACAAAAAGATAACAATGATTTTGTTTGCGAATAAAATTTATATTAAGTAATTCATTTACTGTGTAAGCAAGTACGGAGCAACCACTTGCCTCAAGGGCACTTTAGATGATAAATTTATACACTTATCTAGGGAGAAACCTCCACTCGGCAGTGCGCGTATAATGACTCTTTGACTTGTAAATGAAACACTCGAATAAACCCAACAGTACTAATGCCGAATACCTGAGTGCAACACATAAAATGACTCGTCAAGCCCGTTATCATTAGTGTTGCATTGTTGGTTAGGCCACGATAATCGTGAGACTCGACCTACTATGCGTCCTTGTGTGAACCGGGCTTGGCATAGTTTGACTAGACAATGTGATTTCACTAGTTTCCGGCTGTCTTGATGTGTGACTACATTATCGACTTTTCCACTATAATTCGTTCATGGAAAGAAGAAACTTGCGGAAATCAAAATGTCACATAGGATTAACGACCGACCGACTAGGCTCGGAATTATGAGCGAGTGAAAAGGGTAGTGCTCCAAAATCGACTATATATTTAATGTAGTACCTGTATGAACCAATTCTATTGGTATAATATCATTAAAAAATTAGTACAGTAAATACAAAATATTAGATTCGTTACCACAAACTTTAGCTTTACACAATTTTGTCTCACTTTGAATTGCATAGCACATATAATCATTCCCATCATAACAACAGCCAGTGTTACAAACGTTATATTATAGTTTATTAAACCATCATTCTTTATTTTGGTATATGGTAGTCTCAAAATAGTTTAGTCGCCGCGATTTGGATCTAACAATCCAACACCTACAGGATATTCTAACAGAGCTATCCTTGCTTGGATACATTCCACAACTAACAGGGTATTCTAACAAGAACTCTCTCTCCTTGCTCTCTTTGCCCTTGGCCACAACTAACAGGGTAATCCAACAAGCGCTCTATTTGCTCTCTTTCTTCTTCGATACGTACCAAAACTAACAGGGTATTCTAATAAGAGCTCTCCTTGCTCTCTTGGCTCTTGAATACGTGCCACATCTAACAGCGTATTCTAACAAGAGATCTCTTTGCTCTTAGATAAGTGCCACAACTAACAGCATATTCTAACAAGAGCTCTCTTGGCTCTTGAATACGTGCCACATCTAACAACATATTCTAACAAGAGCTCTCTTTGCTCTTGAATACGTGCCACAACTAACAGCATATTCTAACAAGAGCTCTCTTTGCTCTTGAATACGAGCCACAACTAAAAGCATATTCTAACAAGAGCTCTCTTTGCTCTTGAATACGTGCCACAACTAACACCATATTCTAACAAGAGCTCTCTTTGCTCTTGAATACGTGCCACATCTAACAGCATATTCTAACAAGAGCTCTCTTTGCTCTTGAATACGTGCCACAACTAAAAGCATATTCTAACAAGAGCTCTCTTTACTCTTGGATATGTGCCACATCTAACAGCATATTCTAACAAGAGCTCTCTTTGCTCTTGGATACGTGCCACATCTAACAGCATATTCTAACAAGAGATCTCTTAACTCTTAGATACGTGCCACAATTAACAGCATATTCTAACAAGAGATCTCTTTGCTCTTGGATACGTGCCACATCTAACAGCATATTCTAACAAGAGATCTCTTTAACTCTTAGATACGTGCCACAATTAACAGCATATTCTAACAAGAGATCTCTTTGCTCTTGGATACGTGCCATAATTAACAGCATATTCTAACAAGAGATCTCTTAACTCTTAGATACGTGCCACAATTAAAAAGCATATTCTAAAAAGAGCTCTCTTTGCTCTTGGATACGTGCCACATCTAACAGCATATTCTAACAAGAGATCTCTTAACCCTTAGATACGTGCCACAATTAACAGCATATTCTAACAAGAGATCTCTTTGCTCTTATATACGTGCCACAATTAACAGCATATTCTAACAAGAGCTCTCTTTGCTCTTGGATACGTGCCACATCTAACAGCATATTCTAACAAGAGATCTCTTTGCTCTTAGATACGTGCCACAACTAACAGCATATTCTAACAAGAGCTCTCTTTGCTCTTGGATACGTGCCACAACTAACAGCATATTCTAACCAGAGCTCTCTTAACTCTTGGATACGTGCCACAAATAACAGCATATTCTAACAAGAGCTCTCTTTGCTCTTGAATACGTGCCACAACTAACAGCATATTCTAACAAGAGCTCTCTTAACTCTTAGATACGTGCCACAACTAACAAAATATTCTAACAAGAGCTCTCTTTGATCTTAGATACGTGCCACAACTAACAGCATATTCTAACAAGAGCTCTC
>JAGFPH010000004.1:1988927-2001895 GCA_018207615.1 Philaenus spumarius
CGTGCCACAACTAACAGCATATTCTAACAAGAGCTCTCTTTGCTCTTAGATACGTGCCACAACTAACAGCATATTCTAACAAGAGCTCTCTTTGCTCTTGGTTACGTGCCACAACTAACAGCATATTCTAACAAGAGATCTCTAAACTCTTGGATACGTGCCACATCTAACAGGGTATTCTAACAAGAGCTCTATTTGCTCCCTTTGCTTTTGGATACGTGTACCACACTAATACGGTCTTCTATCAAGTGCTCTATTTGCTCTCAGAATATAAATTTGGCCACATGACCAGGCTAAGGATGGTGAAAGGCGAGGGATGCGCCAACCCTATTATACCATACGCAAAAATAACTAAGTTGCGAACTACAATATACTATGGTTATTTTGGAAAATAAAAATATCTTCATGTCTGTTGTATTTATTTACGTTCAGTAGGCCTATATGAAATTACTTCAATAATCGTCGTATATACTGAAAATACAAACTATGGGCTACTATAGGTAGAGCTGCTAAAAGTGACTTTTTCCTTTGAGGGGAAATATTTTTTAGGTCGCCGCAAAAAAACACCCTCATTTTTTCGAGTTCTTTCAAATGATACATAAACTTTCTGAGATGAAAAAGTTATAGCGTAAAATGGGTTTACATTTAACAAGGAATATTCACAAAAAATACTTAACTTGACAGCAGAGCCTGAAGTTTTACATTATTCTTATCTAATATAGTGGACATACTTTAGGCCAGGTAAAGTGATTATGCTTTAGCAATGTTCTAAGTAGACATTGATTTTGTTATTAGATCATAGCAATTACGTTTAGGCCTCATTAACCTTGTTTCTCAGATGCTGAGCTTGTTTACATGCAAATCTGTACATTACACAAGATTACAAACGACGGAAACGAAGGCCTAGTTTTCTAGATCATTAAGTCCGCTATTTAGTGAACTGAGTTTTCTGTTAGAACCTTACATTTCCCCAACAGATGCGCTCTGGAATTCCAAGGTTATATAGTTTGACCTTGGAAATTTATTTGACATTCTGCCAGATGTAAGTTTGTGCAATATAGAATTTTATTAACTTTATCAGTTAGTTATATGATGTCATAAGATTTCGAGGTCAACAACAGAACTCTAATTTTCTTAACACGGTAATAATAACATGTGCACTGATAATATGAATTATAATAATTTAAAACAAACCCATTTTATACAACTAGTAGAGACTCTTGCGTGCTTTGTGCACAGATGTAGTGATCACTTCGCTTTCATACTTCGTGAGTTGGATAATTTAAAGTAGTTACATTTTATTACACTGATTCATGGATGATTATTACTAACTTATACATAACTAGAGGGCTCTCGACCCTGCTCGATTCGCTCAGAATCCCCGCGGCGAAGCAAATAAAAACAGATTATTGTATAATCTGATATTTTCACGGAAATTACGATAGATTAGGACATATAGGCACTTGAATCAGGGCAGGGAGGTTGGGGTAGCATGCAGGCTGATTTCGATCCTGACGCATGTGAAGTATATTGCAGGAAGAAGGGTCAAACTTTTTTGTATAGAGAACAACCTATTGATTATAGGTGCAAAGCGTAGCCTTAATTTTACCACGTAACCCTTCATGCCAAGTTGAATGATTGATCTCACGAAATTTCCAGCCCATATAGAAGGTGCATTCAGAAACTATCACGACAGAAAATATTTCTCTAAAATCTTATCTAATAAATATCAGCTTTTATTTTTTGTATACATTTTTTACATCCAACTTATTAATGAAAAATGTCTTATAAATCTGACTAAAAAAAAAACGTTTAAAGTAACCTTGCCATCTGAAACAGGGCTGGTTTTACATTCAGGTATAAGTAAAATTTTAGTTATTTGACTATTGTCAGTTTTAGAATGGGTATTTTGCTAGTCCCTTTTAGTTGTTTGCTTATTTTTCGGGTTGGGCGTTTTCTTCAGTAACTAGTAACACTAATTAATGTAAAAGCAGGTGGTAAAGTAAATAGTTGTTGCTCATGTACTTGACGGAACAGTGCGCTTTATGTACCCCAACTGTTTTAAATTGCTCGTGACAAAAGGGAAGATGTTCATTAGTCACTTGGGATTAAAACTTTCCACAGCATCTTTGCCACATTGGATTGATTTACCATTGGTTAAATGTCAAATGTAATCATACTGCGCTACTGTAATCAAACATCTACATTTAATGACGATTTCTAGTCTTTAAAGTGGTATTGTTCGGCAATTTTAAGAAAGTGACACGAAAAGTCAGTTGATAGAAGACCGTAAAATAGTTAAAGACCGTTAAATGGTACATAAAATAATGTATGTTTAAAAGGCGAGAATCCTCATTCCCTTGTTTTTACATAAACGCTGTCTCGTAAAAATGAAATCAGCTTAATTTTGTAAGTTTAACATTTTAATAAATCATAAATAAAGGATGTTAAGCAGAGCCTTAATCGAGACCACATAATCTTCACGCCATTAATCCTTCTTTCAGTTGCTCCCTGTGAGTGTCGGCGATGAATACACAAATAAATTTATACAAATCGAACTTCCGAATCAGTTAGAGCATCACCCCGCCTTTTTCCTCTAAAATACGTGAATACTTCTTTAAAAGAAATTCTTTTTTAAATCTAAATTGTCCTCACAAACGCAAAGCAAACTAAACTACCCACTGTGAGCCGCGATACGGATGCCAAGGCACGCTCGTTGTTTGCAATACATTATGTGGCTAGTCATACATTTCCTTCATTAACTTTATTCCAGGTTTGTGTATTTAGAAGTTTAAGTAATCAGAGCAAGGTTTCCTAATTACCTCACTTTGTTTGTATAAAATACCAAAATGTCTGAGTTTACGTTGTAAGTGATTGTAAACATCGTGTGATCTTTGATATGATTAGGCGGAGAAGTGATGAATATTTAATAACGGTGTTAAGTAATAGTGTAAATGTAGAATTTATACGTTTTGCTTCATGCTCTTTTCAAAAATTTTATACCGCATTAGAATTTGATGTACATTTATGTTTCAGCAACGGTAATTTCTTATTTTTACCCTTTAGTCGGCAAAAGTCTTCAAAGCAAAATTCATGTAACTGTTGCACATAGTAATACCTTCCAACAAGAGGATGTTTGGGGGATTTCTAGAGGGTGTTCGACCGATTTCTGCTTTAAGGACTTAGTAGATGGATGAGCTGTTGAGATTTTTAAAATTCTGTAATCAGAAACGTTTTTTCTAAACATTTTATGAATGTTTTTGATTCCTTAAAAGATTCGGGAAAAGACAATAGTATTCTCAATAGTGTGTAATTATTTGTCTTTACTATATTATAAACATTATAACTACTCGTTACAGTTAAGAATTTCACAAAATAGGCTACAGTAAGGGGAAACCCCAAACACAAAAATGTAACGAATAAACGAAAATTTTCTTGAAACCATAGGCTCCATTTTCTGAAACATCTGCCTCGCGCCACTCGCTCCCAGGTGAACGTTTTTAAATTCAACATTGATACTTGGTAGACTGGTATAACGAACCCAAAACATCTAATTGATCAAACCTCCATTGTTCTACATTCTGCAGTCAATCAAAAATTCAAATAACGTAATTTGACCAAAGTATGTATTGATGCCGTATAACTAACCTGGCATATAAAAATGATCAGCTGATAGATGAATAAAATAAGCGTTTTAAGATAATTGAGCTGTCTGTAGCTGAGGAGTAATCGTACTTGTCTTCAAAGCATACACTCCTCTTTTAGATCCGGGTAAAAAACATAGATGTTTGTTGTGTTGGAAGCTGATGTACAGGCGATTATATCGTCGGTGTTTGCGCATTAAAAAGTTTCATACTCAAAATGTCGCATAGTAATTAAATGCAGTTTAACAAAAAATATTTCAGGAAATAAATAGATTTTATAAAAGCGGGCAACTTGCTTGTTATATTGGTACACAGACTTTATAAGATTATTTTTTATTTCTAATTAACAATTTGTTAAAACGCTCTTTATCACGGTATAGTACGCATATTCACCCCCATAAGTTTCGTAAATAAATCTCAGTGAATGTCAAACTAAAAATAGTTTAGCATAATAGTAAACCTTGTTGTGGATTAATATTAATAACACTCAACTTGGCTTAGCCAGTGTAACGTATATTAACACGTGAGAGACGAGGTAGAGGGTGGGTTAATCGATATCCTATGTGGAAAGAGGGGTGAAATTAATGTCAAGTTTTGCATTAAATTTTCACCTATGACGTACGTGGATGTATACCTAAAGTGTAAAATATGAAGTATCTTCTGAGCTTCAAAGAAGGAAACAGTGACGAAGAGAAGCTACATAAGCAGATCGTAAACCAAAGTTCGACTTCTGTGGATCGTAAAAGGCAAGTTTGTTGTAGCACGTTTATTACAAATGAACTTATTTTCTTATGATATAAACTACGGTAAAACTTTTCACTCCTTTTTTTCAAACCTAACCCCAAATCTAATGTTTTACAATCCTTGATTCTTATTCTCCGTATCAGAAACTTTACACTGCCTTCAATTCCCTTCTTAAAATATAGGCTTAGGTAATATTAAAATATCAACCCCTTTCTTATTTTTTTTAAAATGCCAAACATCAAAACCTGTAGTTTGATTATCACTGAAGGTATCCTTACTCTTAGTAAATATTAAATGGAATCGTACTTCTCACACATGTATTCGGTACACATTGTGTTGATTCATCCGTTATTGTGCTTTCTGAATAGTTACCATTGAAGTTAAACAAATTTATTTAATGTCTGTAGTTTCAACTTTCGCAATAATAAAATGTATTTCTTCTAATTTTCCTAAAAGATGTCAGTTTCATTCCGCAAGTGACAACAATGCATGCACTCTATCCATAGTGCAATTGGAAAGGAGACGTTTATAGTTACAACTGAGGGTGTGTAATTAATTGCTCAGAAAATTCTTCAAAAGTAGCTTTTAAAGAAAGTAGCTCTTGCGCATCCGCGTTAACACCATCTGTTGTCTTCCATCTGTTCAAAATATCACTGTTGCCAATATTAACAATATTTTCAACACCTCTATTTTGAATTTTCTTAACATAAATTTTAGTCTCTTTCCGCGTCACCTTTTCCGTTTACCCGCTTCGACGTAGACATATTTATTTATAATTTGCTTGTGTTTCGTTTATTTTGATAGAAAAGTTCGTATTTTCCCCTCCAGTAAATCCCAACTTTATTCGAATGGAAACACTAATTCAACAACTAAAACATATTATATACATAATGTTTAACAGGAATGAGAATTGTGTACGTTTTTTAGTCAACTCAGCGTGTTTTAACAGTTAGTTACTCGTCTTTATCGCTAACTTGGCAACAGATTTCAGTTGTAGTTAAGAGTGTTTAGCACTGCAGTTTGCTCTCTAAGTACGTGATCGTTGTTCTGTGATATTAATTTATGCTGCTAGAGTCAAAAGGTTCCCGGAATTGGTTTAATTTATTTATTGAACAAAGGTAAAAACTTAAAAATTTATTTTCCCTCAAAATACCTTCTGCAACAACACACTTGCCCCAACGTTTATACAGCTCTTCAAAACACTTTTGGAACTCATTTTGTGAAAGTTATTTTATGGCTTTTGTAGCATTTTGCTTGACAGTCTCATCATCTGCATGTCGTTCTTCCTTCAACGATGTTTTTGCCTGGCGCGAGGTCGGGCGAGTAGGCTGGATGTTCTAGCGTGGTAACACTGTTCTTGGTTAGATAATTACGTATTAACAGGGACCGATATGCAGGGGCGTTATCATGAAGTAAAATCCAATTGTTTCCCGCACATTTTTCAGGGAGTTTTCTCCTGATCTCTTAAACGCCTAAGAATTTCCACGTAAAGTTCTTTGTTCACTGTTTGTCCCTGTGGAATGAACTCGTAGTGAATTATGCCTTTGTATTCAAAAAACACCTTCAGCATCTCTTTTCCCTTGCTTTTGTCCATGCGAAATTTTTCATTTCTTGGAGTTGTTTTTGTTTTCCATCCAGAGAACTGACGCTTTGTTTGAGGGTTGTTGAGAAAACACCATGTTTCATTACCAGTTACATACAATTTTAAAAAAAATCGGGATCTGAATCGGCCATATCAATTAACTCACCAGCTATTAACATCCGATTTTCTTTGTGTTTGGCAGTCAGCATTTTTGGAACCTTTCGCAAACAAATTCAATGCATGTTCAAATGATCATGAATGATACTGTGGATATTACCGTTTGATAAATTTAACTCAAAAGCGATTTCGTCAATTAGTCTTCTGTTTGCACGTACAAGTTTCCGTACTCGCTCAATGTTTTCATCAGTGGTTCAGGTTGAAGGTCGTCCACTTAAAGGGGTCATCTTCAATTTCAATGCTTACGTGACCTTCTCGAAAACGTTTGTGCCATTCGTAAACTTATCTCTTCTTCATCGCCTTATCTCCGAAAGCTTGAATTAACAACTCAAGTGTCTCAGAAGGTGACTTTTGAAGCAAAACACAGAATTTAATATTTGCTCGCTGTTCACTATGTGCCATTTTTTTTTTTTTTTTTTTTTTTTGTAAACTTGTAGACACACGACAAGCACTCTCCACCGTTGAACAAAGGCAACTGACCTATACCCCCCCACTACCGATATTCCCTCCCCAGGGGTAGTACCAACTGCTGCAAAACAAATTTCTCACGGGTGACTGCGCTGGGGGTCTTTAGAAATGTTTGACTCTAGGTTTTATATATACAGACAACGTTTTGCACTGAACGGCTGGATAAACACAAGGTTCGTGAAATGTTTCTCTCTATTGTAATATAAAACAATTCATGCACAAACTTTGGTCCTACTGCGCAAGTGCAGGATCCAGATAGCCGCTACCCCAACACAGCATACAATCGTGGTTTGCATTTGCTTCGCCGTGGGGGTTGGTGAGCGAAGTGAGCACTGTACTAAAAAGGCGTTTATATTCTCACGACCTATAAGAAATTTCATGTGCCGTTTATTTAGTCGAAAGAAGGTGCATGTAGACTCATAACATTATGACAAGAAATGACAAGGAACTGTCTCCAGTCAAAGGTTAAACAAGTCACGTTGAAGTAAATTATTGCAAAACATACTTTACAGACTATAAACAAGGTTTTATAATAATACTGGTTTACTGTGGGAAGTATCTTTAATATATGATTGTGTTGTGACTCGGCCATGACGAATATTATGGTTCTGTTCGTTATAAATAGTACGTGATCTTTTTTATATTACACATAGCTTACAAGAAAGGCTTACGGTAATTTTATTGACTGATTTTAGATTAGAAATTTTCTGTATTAGCTGAGAGCGGTTAGTATCCCATGTAGAATATACTTTCTTCTTCGGGTTTGTTCAGTAGTTTCTGCGTTTTACAAAACATGAACCGGACAAGACAGCCGCCCAGATAGTTTTACAACATTAATAACAACTCATCTACACGTCATAAAATCAATACAATTAGCCAGCTAATCAATGACAATAACCATTACGGGAATAAATTAGGTATTAATGGTGGGGGCCAATGAAAGTAAATAACTGCTCTCAACACAAATTTTTACCATACACACCATGACCATGAACGTTTTTTGCATTATTTTTTCATAAGTTTAAATCCGGTATAGTTTTTCTGTTGGGTACCCTCAGCAGGGTTTCTCAAACGTTTGGCTGCAATAGAGAAACATCGGAAATAGAGAGGGGAATATTTTTATCAACGTTTTCGAGAATATCTTGAAAACTAAATTTGAAATATTATAGTTTTGATATCCCTAAGTTATAATCAAGTGTATATTTATTGTAGAAACAAAATTTGGCCCCCTAAAATGTACAGTAAAATATTTTTTGCGTTTTAACTATTAAAATGTATTCATGTTAGTATGCTTGCTATGCCAAATTAATTTCATTGTGATACATTTAACCGTTCGGGAGAAAATCGACTGTGACATACAGGCATATAAAAGGTTCAGTTTATACTATGGTACTCTAGTGTATTACGGTGAAATAGATGTTTATGAAATACTTTTCAAAGTAGTGCTTCGGTCAGATTACACATTGAATTGTTTCATATGTGCAACAGAGCGTATGACACGTGTGACCAGACCTGACGTCATTAGTTCATGCCTATTATTTTCTGCGATTGTATAAAATGTGTATAAATTATGTTCTTATGATAATATTTGTACGTTTTAAAGAAATTACAGTATTTATGTTTGTCAACGTATTAATTTTTAGGCGCTAGTTGTGAATCCGAGTAGAATTATTCTGCAGTATATTTGTATGTTGTTTAGCTTTAAAAAGTATGCCGTTAGGTAGCAGCTAGCAGCACTAAACTGCAAAATATAAAAACTTCAAGTTTTAACATTGCCTTTATTGGTTTTAGTTTTATTATATTTACTGTATCAGCGCTAATGCTATAAGCCTAATAAAGTGAAACATTTGATCTCGTGAAACTCCTTAAGTTGATGAATTTTAAATTAACATTGTATGTTTCTTTGTTGCCTGAAATTCAATACTTGCTCTATAATATTTAATGATTGACGCTTGTCCTGCATTTATTAACCTGTTTCCCAAAATAATAATTTTGAGCTTAAACACCTGTTTCAATACTATCTTATCTCACGTTAACAAAAGGACACGTAAGTGCTAATTTTCCGTTACCAATATGCTTTGCTTTACCCTGCAATATTCCAGACGCAATTGGTGGAACACTCTTTTTACACTTCCGGTTAAATAATGCAAATCCTTTCATAGTGATTTTATTAAGATATTTTTTCGAATGTTGGTTTTCATAAAATGTCGAATCATTATCCAATATTATAATCTGTTTATAATAATTAAACATACAAAGATTAATATAGTGCGGTATTGTTTTTTGTTTAGTTATTTCAAAACATATATCCATTTTTTTGTATAAACTATGTTATCTGTATGTGACAACCATTTTCTCACGTCCGGCTCAAGATAACGTCAACTTTAGATGTCTGAAATTCCATCGACGTTTACATTTTTTACAAATCAAATGTGTTGGGATTTAGTAAAAACAAAAGTCTTGTTTGACTCATTCTAGCTTCCTCATCAAAATCTACAAGACCGCAGCCAAAACAACTAAACAATACAGTACTCTTGTATTTAACAAATGTTTGTTATCGCCAATGTAACGTTAATACAGCTGCTAAGCATATATCTACCCATCAAGTATACGTGTATAACTGTGACTAATACTACGTGACTACGTCGTTATCTGATTGGAAATAAAAAATAGTAATTACTTCACTCGTCAGTAGACCTTGACCTTTTGTACAGGTTATTTTATCTGATAAGTATTTCACGTTTTGTCGGTTACTTGTCCCAAATATTTGTTTGTAGCGAGTACTTCGCTTTTCCAGGGATTTTAACATACTGTACGAGTAAAATAATAATAAAGGCTACTTCAAATCGTTTGTACTTAAAAACAAAATAGGTATTATTTTGTTTGCTACATAGATACGGTGACCCAGAAAATACAAATTTCTTAAACAAAATTTAATTGTGAATTAATTGAAATGTATATTATTAATTCAGGAATAATAATAATGACAGCAATTAAAAAATAAAACTTATTGACTGCTGAAACGTATACCGTCGCATCATTCTCCCCTAAACTGCTTTCTAACGAACCAACAGCATTGGAAATGGCAATCGTTCACTTGACATTTAAAAGGTACTCAAGGTGAAAAACACTCCAGTGGTGCGGAAGTGAAACGAAATCATGCGTACAGAAAGGAGTGGCAGCATGAATCATGGCGTCATCACAAAGTTTAGGCCTCTCTTTCAGTGTTTGTTTATGCTTTAAATTACACTTTTTGACGGTTGCTTTTGTAGTTCGTGTTTTTGAAACATTAGTTTCTAAAAATAACATTAAAACACCTATTACAGTAACTTGGGTTTCTTTTCCAAAGAAGTTGTATATTAGTGCTACGTATAAAACACCGATACAGTAGCATTAACTGTTCAACATGCTTTCTTAAATTGATTGAAGCACTTTTAATAACTTAACTGCCTATATTTGGCCTATTATGGATTTTCTTAGTAAAAAACTATTGGTTTTGCTTATTTTAATCACCGTTTTCGTTCATTTACCAATAAAAATTCTCTTTATTCATAAACCAACCACTATACCACTATAAACGTAATAACCTTTTTTAAAGCTAATATTTTATAAAGTATACTGTCGCTTTTTTCAACGTTCTATCTTGAACGGTTCTTAAGTTATAAGCGGTTTAGTAAACGGTGCCCCACCTTATTCCCCCCTCCCCCTGTTGATGTCGAACACGCTAGGGGGCGACGACATGGCTTTTCATGATCACTATAGTGCCTATAACAATAATCAGAAATAAAATGGCGCCAGGTTTTCCATGCATGCTCAACCCCCTTCAGATCCCAGTCTATATGGTGAGACCTACAATACTTGTAGGGTCGGGAGTATTAACACTAGTAAGGTACGGTCAATATTTAGGTGCTTAATGGCAGGGTCGGCGAGAATCGCTATTCGCCGGCCCTGCTTAATGGTACATATTAGTAAATTTTACTCAATTTGTTATAATTTCCTTCGTGTAGATTTTTTAGAGTTGAGTTTTGTATGATTTAATTTGTATTTTTTTATGTATTAAAAAAAATATATATATATAATTTGTTTTCAATTATTTTAACAGCTTCAATACATAGTGTTACAAAATGTGTTTACTATTATTATAATACATAAAAAAAATTATAATATAAAACTAAAACTAGTACAAAAGCAATTTAAAATAATGAAAGCAATACATAATGCAATACAAACGTTTACAATTAATAACTATGATATAAAATAACAAAAACACACATTGTTTCAAAAACAGTCAGAACAACTTGTAGAGTTGAATTTTGTATCATTGAATATGCATTTTTTTTATGTATTAAAAAAGAATACAATTTGTTTTTAATGAGGTTAACAGCTTCAGTACATAGTTTTACAAATTTGTTTACTATTATTATAACAAAAACACTAGCTGGAAGCCGATCTACGATCTGGTTATGATCCCGTCATCTAGCTTTGTTTTATATCCCCGATAAAGCAAATTATAAAATTATCTTTAAAGATTATTTTATTAAAATATTTTAATAAATATGTTTAATTGATATGTTTTATTATCGATTGACTATTTTAAAAAAAATAATAATTTTTTAATATTTTATTTTGAAGTATATATTAGGTATGTAAGTGATAAACATACTCAATGTACAGTATTAATAAACATCATGGAAACTGCAAAGTATGTTAGGTTTGTGTTTAAATATTGTAAATGTATTTAAACATTGTTGTTTGTTTATAGTTTAACGTACCCTAAATGAGGTAAATACCATATAGGATTTTTTTAGGTTAGGCCTATAACATTTCACAACTTAATTAATAAAGGGTAAGTTTTAGAATCTGTTGTTGTTTAACGTCTGTGTTATATGATATTTATTAGTTGCTATGGTAACTAATGATACACATTAGGCCTACCACACAACTTTAAAGGAAACATCTGATTATGGTACTGGCATTGAAAACATTTATGCATCAGCTGTGCTGTGTATTTTAAATGGACAAATTATGCATCAGCTGTGCTGTGTATTTTAAATGGACAAATTTTACTTTTTAATTTGAGAAAAAGATGTAGAAAACGAGTTTTCCGGTAATTTTCAATAAGTCCAACTGACTTTTTGGGTAACAAATAACTTATGTACCAAATTACAATGGAATCCTTAGAGCCGTTTTCGAAATTAAATTCTGCAAAAACATACAATTATTGCTCATTTAATAATATAAGATTAAAATATCAGGATTTTAAAAATAAAACTAAATCTAGTAAAAATTAATTTAAAATAACGAGGCAATACATAATACAACCAAATAAAATGAATATCTATGATATAAAATCACACAAAATAAAGGAGAAGTCACATTGTTTCTAACACAATCAGGACAACATTTTCTTGAATGCTCACGGCAAATGGGGTTTCCACATGGGCAGTAGGTAGTGGGGTGAACTGGGTGAACCTTCGTTTTGAGTAATGGCAGAAGCTGCAGTACTTTCTAGGCGTTGATCATCGCTGATGTTAGTTGTTCTTCAGTTTTCCCAATAAGCTTCATAATGGACTGTCTCAACGAACTTTTCATTCCAACATTTTCCTCAATTCTTTTTCATTGGAAATTTTCTGCAAGTTCTTTGTGTAAAGATTATTATTATTAAAATTATTTGCACAAAATGTTGAAAATAATTCCTCATGGCAATAGACTCGATACTATGTGGGGGAAGCTCTGCTAAAGGCTAGACGTTCTGTCTAATCTGCGAAGTTGAGAGGGAGAAGTAAATATCCCCTATATGCGTAAAAAATACCCACTGTATCTTTCTACAGTTAAATAAGCACCGATCATGAGCCCCAGAACACGTTTTGGGAAGTCATTAAAATTGTTGTGTGTATGTATGTGTTCGCACTCTAACAGCCGCATTTTAAGTCCGATTTGTTTCAAATTTGGTACACACGTTGGGTGTCTTAAGTGGTTCAGTCGAGTTCGTTAGCCAAAAAATTCCAACAACCCGGAAGCATCTTTTATGACTTTAAGTAACTGTTTTTTGAGATTTTTCGTGCTAGAATGAAACTTTTTGTGGTTTATTTAAAAAAAATAATATAGGATATTATTCTGCAAAATTTTAGCTCACTTGGTTCCCTCGAAAAAGATCAAAACATAAAATACTATAAAAGTATTCGGTTCAAATCCACGTAGGGGATTTTACTGAGTGGGTTAGTAAAATCTTCTGATCCGAGGCCGACGGCCGAGTTTGTACGCTGCGAGCAAAGCGAAGCAGTCCATAACCCTAGCCGCAAGGTCGCGGTGCAAATTCCCAAAGCGAGTTTTTCCGCTGCGAATGGAACGAA
>JAGFPH010000004.1:2001905-2058165 GCA_018207615.1 Philaenus spumarius
GCAAATTCCCAAAGCGAGTTTTTCCGCTGCGAATGGAACGAAGCAGTGAGTCGAAGCTGGAGGCTTATGTTCAAACAAATTCGCACACATTCAGCGCCTTCGTGAGTAGATCAATTTCCCAAATAGTTGGTCGAATCCCTAAAACATATAAACTTAACTTTGGAAATTCGCTCCGCAAAACAATATAACCGGCCAATCGAAAGAAATTTGTTCTTCCAAATTACCCGATTATTCTGGTCATAAACAATTTTGTAATTTTTAAGAATGTTGATTTTCAACTCGCCAAATTTTTTTAAATATTGGTATTGAAAGTTTCATTTTTATTCAAAATAGTAGAAATTTACTTTAATTTAAAAATTAGTGTTTTCAATCAATTAAGTTTCAACCTTTAGATCTATAATTTAATTACTTTCCTGACATTTAAAACAAATGATTGAAAACACATTTTTCTAGCGTTGCTAGCGAATTGAATAGTTGATTTACTGACAATGATCAAGTCGGTGCAATGTGTCAGTCGTGGTTCATATATTATTGAAAACAACATTGTATATAACACGATATACTCCTCCCACAACACGACTTAATACTTTTACTAACCTGCCATTGTCTTATTCGTGAAATGTTTTCAGAGATGAGGTAGGACCTGTCTCTGGCTCCTCATTGAGCCCCACTGACCCACTTCAGGTTATATTTAGGCACATTCATATCGCATGTCTACGCTCTGATGACATTAGCATTCCGTTCAAAGTGTGTGGGATATTACAGCCCAAATTGTTTTAACAGATGTAATATGCATTGTTTTATCATTTTTACATCTAAAATAACACATTTATTTGCCTTTGTCCTATGACTAATTATAAGATTTTTTCACATTTTTAATTAAACATTTATAGTTTTAAATCGTTTAATTTTCACTTTTGTTGCAATAATTCTCCGTATCTATAACTAAATCTGGTTAAAGCATCCGTGATTCAACCTGAACTTCTAGTTAGCTCTACGGTAGAATAGTTCATAGACGTGGAATGGTATTTTCAGTTCAGGTACTGTTTTCGAAGTTAAAACATCTCACGCTCTTGATTACGAAATCCAATTATTTGTTAGGAAACGGTACATATAGTGATTTGTTATGTTCGACTTTTAATTCTGAAATATCTGCTCAGTTTGAACATTGCCATCAAAGTTAAATCTAGTTTAAACAATCAAAGGACTGACATCTTAAAAAGGAGTTTTGTAGAATCCTTGTAGTATTTAAAAACTTGAGGTGTATAAATCCAAAATGTTCAATGTTAAAAGACTATAAACCGTATGAACAATAATGTAATTTGGCTTTTAATTTTAATTTAATTTTTAGCTTTTAACAATAAAGTTTGACAACTATTGATAAACAGTTTCTTAAATAAATACATAATCGGCTCGGTGCAATTTATAGAATATATATTGTTGACTATATTCTGAAGCAGTAGAATTAAATAATATAGAGAATTTTAATCTGAACGCGGATGTTTTTTTTTTCATAATGAAAATGCACTACTGTCAGTAATTATGATTAAGATAATTAACTAAATTTAAATATTATCTTCATATTTTGTCTGTAAAATATAATAACATAGGATATTCTCACTCCGTTCGCACAGAAATTGCAGGCAATAATACTGTATTGTAGCGTACATTTTATATTACACGCTTTATATTAGCTTGACCTGTATGCAACGGAATTTTTCAACGTAATTTTCACCAACTTAAAGATTTCTTAAAATAAATTGTAGTTAAATAAAAATAAAAAAACTCGCTTTAATAGCAAACCGAACTAAAAAGTAGAAAATAATTGTAAAAAAGCGTGGAGTGCATTTTACTATATTTTTATAAATGGCTACTAATGAAATATTTGTAACATTTGATGTCAAGCACCCCACGCTTTTTTACGATTATTTTCTACTTTTTAGTTTGGTTTGCTACGAAAGCGTGTTTTTTGGTTTTTGTAAACTATAATAATTTATTTTACATATAATTTAAAGTTTCCGTATTTTGTATGCACATGATTTTGTGTATTAATTTGTAAAAGGAGACCTTTGAAAAAAGTACTGTAACAAAATTTAATATTTTTTCATTCTAAGGTAGTTAACTTTCCTAGTCCTGCAGACTCATTTTATTATAGTTTTATAATTTTATGAAAGTAAAGCCACCTTTAATTTGTAAAGGTTCTTCGAAGTTACCACTCGCTAAACATATTTCAGATCAAAATTTATTTTAAAATACGTTACTTAATCGTAATCTTCCATATTTTTTCATGACAGACGTAACCTAAAATTGGATTGAGTTGTTGAAGCTCGTGACATTAATCAGCTGTTATTTGTTGTTATTCATCTGGTTACTAAGGTATAGCTGAAAAACAGACTAAGTAGGTAAGTTAAGATAAAAAACCTTCTAACTCAATTTTAACTTTGTAACCTACGGATGAGCTGAATTTTAAACGTGTATATATATGTGTATTTGTGTAAACGTGTTTAGTTGTGTATTGTTACATGTGGACTGTATTTACGATTATTTTAAATATTAACGAGTATGGAACGAGTCCTACTAAAAAATAAAAATAAAACCTTATATATGATCTGATGATGGGCGCTCGCAGCCGAAACTGCAGTAATCATTAAAATCAACAGTGGATTAGTGTGACGTACTATAAATTAATATAAATTTATTTACCTTTTATCCGTCATTTACTTCATATTTTAAGAACATCACAACTTTGTGCTTACGTTAGTATTTATTTAATCTTGGTGTTTTTAACATTCAAAATGTTTAATGCTACAGCTAAATTAAGTACATTGTTTGCTAATAAACTGATTAAACACAATATTATGTACCTATATGATAAATAGGATCAAATCTTATTGGTAAAGATGAGTTACTGCGATTGTTTCAAGTATTATTTTAAGAAAGTGTGACTAAGTAAATTACTAAATTTCTCTTGTAATGTTGAGGAATTCTTGCGTGGGAAGTGATTTAAAGCCTGCAGCTTGATGCAAGGAGGGGCTTCTAAACTGTACTTCAAGGTTATTAATTACATTCCTTCTGACTTTATTCCCATTTGTATTCATTTGTTTATAACTATATTTTGTGATAACCCCGGGGTGTTGAACGGTAGAGTTGAGTGGAATGCCCTCCCCATTTCCTTTGAAGCGTCTAAATAGTAGGCTAGGCGCTAAACTTAGAAACTGGCGTCAATGATTTGTAGCAAGCAACAGTGTCCCCATTAGTTTGTAGTGTAAGCAATAAAAAATAAATTGCCTTTGTTGGCTGGATTCATGAATGGTATATGTTGTTAGGACAGCAATTTTTCGAAGTAGTAAAGGACATTTTATTTTTTATTTTTTCACGAAAAGTTTTACACATTTTACTCTTATAACTTTATACGGGTTACTTATGATTTATGTTAATAAACAGTGTCTCAATAATCATGAACTATGGGTGGATCCACGGGGGGGGGGGGTTCCCCCAAACCTCAAAAAGAAAAAAAAGTAAGAAGAAAACAGGAAGCCAGGTATTTTGCTGGCAAATGTTTTAGGTACATATTACCAATGAATACAGAATACTATTAATCAAACAATCACATACTAACAATCACATATAAATGTCACAAATATTGAATAGCCACCAACCCGATATTTTGAACTCAAGTCCTTGTTTTAACGGTCTGTACTATTATACGCTGAAGCGCTGCGGTCTGACGGCGCGGCGTGAGTAATGGTTTAGTCTATGGTTCTCAGAATTATGCATCAACAATACGTGAAGTAGGCATCATTTTTTGGTTTTGAAAATCTGATTATTCTTTTTACAAAATTGAGCATATACACATGTTTAATCATGTTATCTAAAAAATATTTTCAAAGATGTAGAGATAATGAGAATGTATTGCAATATAATGCAGTGTTGCTTTGAGAGATAAAAAGTAACAACTTTTTTTAATAATTTGATATATTAGTTTTTTACTCGCTCTTCTAACAAAGTACTGTATATTATAAAGTATTGCACAGTGTATAATTCTTTGCAAGAAAATAAAAAAGTGTGCATGCCAAAGTTAACTACAGTAATCAATGTAGGCCTAATCAACTTTTATCTTACATGAATTCATGCCTTTTTTCGAGCAATATTTGTGACAAAGATGTTTTTTCCATCATTCACACGCTTGTTCAAGTTCTTTGTACCTTGCCAGTCAGCTGCAGTGCAAGTGCAGAAAGGTAATTACTTCCTTAGAGCCATGTTTTTAAGGTCGCGTTAACGTGATCTATGTTATACGAGCGCTATCATCTCGGGCGAATCCGCGTTAACCGGGCGTTGAGCGTTGCCAACGCGGACTGACGCGATAACAACGCGGCACTATCAACGACGAACCAAGTTATACGAGTCAACCAAGTCAACGCGTACTCGCAGCGCAGCTACCAGAGATACCACAACAGTCAGAAGTATCGACTTTAACCTGGTTCTATGTTTGACACGGAAAAAATATTTACGCTATCGAACAGCAGCCACCTCTACATGACGTTAAGTCAAAGGATTATAGCAATAAACAATTGAAAGCGAAATGCTGAAATGTAGTTGGTGAGTCAATGCCCCGCCGTCTACCCCTCCTCCTACACAATTCCTCATATGTTTCTACTATTTTTTAATACACCTAGATGGCCTAACTGAATGGTGTCTATCTTGAATGTGAGTGACGCGAGGTTGACAACCCCTCAAAAACGCTGTGTATAACACGGGTCCCACGTTTTGTCGACGCAATACCAATGACGCGCTTTCAACGTCCCGTATAATTTGGGAATTTAATGCCTGGTTTTCAGCGTTATAAACAGCGCTCGTATAGTATGGCACTTGAAGTAGTGGACAAGAACTACCATGGTTCAGAAAAGGTTGGTTGGATTGGCTCTCTTATAAACACACAGCGATATACTCATTGAACCCAACCAAGTGATTGAGAGATTCGAAAAACTAGGAGGAAACCATAGACTTTCCCTACAGCGTTAGGTTTAAGTAAACACAATATAGATTTAACTTTAAATGTTGTTATTTTAAGCTAAAAAAACCTGTTCATTTATAATTAGTATCAAGCTTGTTTCTTTGAAGTCAAAGTTGTAAAATGTTTTTATCAGTACTCTTTAAACATCTTTGGTCCTGTTCAAATAATTAAAAAGTTTGCTATTTATCAATTTATTATGCAAAATCTGAATAGTAAGATTTAAAACGATTCTTCTTAAGACTATTTGCCTCTGTTGAGTTTTAAATAAGCTTACCATGAAAAATATTGTAAAAAAAAAAAATACCGAAGAAAAATGTTAACCTGAAAATGCTTCCAAATTGGTTATTTTTAGTTTGATAATTTCAAACTACATAAACTACATAACTTCTAAACCCCTCAGAAAGTTCCCCTCCAAAAATTATGCCCTGGATCCGCCTCTGTCACGAACACTAATGTTGTTTTATGTTTAAAACTGATGAAAATAATTTATAGATTTTAAAATTTGGAAATTATAGAATATATTTCAGAATTTTATCTTTCTTCGCTAAATTTGGATCGTAGCACCTACATATTAATACATTTTTAATTTCCCTAGCTTTACATTTTTGAAAATTGTTCTATGAAATAATTTGATTACGGTCAGTAACAATTAATATGTAGGTGCTACGATCCAAATTTAGAGAAGAAAGATAAAATTCTGAAATGTATTCTATAATTTTAAAATCTATAAATTATTTTCATCAGTTTTAAACATAAAACAACATTAGTGTTCGTGATTATTGAGACACTGTTAACTAATTTGAATTAATTAGGTCTAGTTATAATTGTAATTGTAGAGGGTCTGTTGATGCCGCAGACAAACATAATTGATCGTGGCGACTTTACTTCACATAGTGCAATTACTTAAGTAAACTTGTATTACAATTAATTTGATCATCCAGTTATCACGTTGCCAGGCAATCAGCTGATAGCTGACTTTAAGTAATGGCGTAGTGTTTTAAACGCTATTATTTAGTTATCGTATTCACACATGCGTAAACAAACGGTTCTATTTGCAGAGTTACTCTGCAATGTCTTAACTCTAAATACACCTTCCAGAACTGAGAATTTGCACACGTTTCAAATCTAATAATAGCCTAAACGTATGATTTATGTGTGTGAGTAATTGTTTTAAATATTTGCAAAGTTTACGATTCTGGGAAAAGTTTGGTGCTTTGCGAGCTCTGCGTTCCTTCAATAAGCGTTGACAGGGAGGCGGTGGGTGGGGAACCGAAATAGCTCGTCGGCGGAAGTGATACCGAAAATAGTTTTACCGAGTAAACAAATGTCTTGTCTAGTGTAGCTACATTTACTGAATGCTTTGACCTGGTGAGGGGGTTAAAGATTAGATTAAAAGTCAATGATTGGAGCAATATGAACTGTAAATAAATTATAAATGTTGTAATATTATTATTTAAAATATTGTGGATGATTTTGGGCAATATCTTAATGGAAGGGATTGGGGGTCCGCCTTGCGAAATATGTCGAACAAGAATGGCAATATAGATGGTCATTAACCCAAGAATTTAATTACTAAGCATATATCTAGGGAAATGTATTAATTAAGTGGTTTGCATAAATATAATAGTTATTTGTGTATGGGTGCAAAGTTGCGTTTGTCACACGAGATAAACAATTGACGCCCAAAGTGTAGCCGTCCTACAGCTGTTTAATAAAGTGCATTTTTGCAAACTCACAGCATTGTGCAAACTAAACTGTGTTCAGCATCAAGTAATTAATTATAATACATTTGAGTTTTATTTGCCAAACAGCTGACGTGCGGTAAAGTAATACTTTTCGCACGCCAGCTGTTTACTTTGCGCTAATTGACCGAGCGAAGCGAGGTATCTGTTTTAACTCGACCGTTCGGCATTTCGTCTGTGTGTCTGTCTCACGATTACGGCCAAACGCCTTGACCGATTTTGATGATTTTTTGTATGAGTGTTCCTTATTCCTAGGCCAAGCCATGTATATTATACGGGTTTTTCCATTACTCATTTTTAACCCCTTAAATAAAATAAAAATGGCGTCCGGACCGTTTCTCTCATTGTAAGCTTTCTTCTAAAGCCAGTTTGTGGCTTAACCGTAGGTTGAATTTAAAAACTAACAATATTTTGCCAGTAGGAAATTAGATTTTGAACAAAATTGTATTCTTGATTGTTTTCCGTATCTCTAACGGTAAGCTCGCAAAATGGCCGTAAACTTCAAATTTGTTAAAAATCTTCAAAGTTTTTGTATTTCAACCATGTTGTTATACGTTTATTCTAAACCAATTCAAAAGTGTTCCATAGCTTTTTTGTAGATAAAGGTTCAAAGAATTCATATATGCCAGTAAAAAGATGATTGAAGTAATATTAACAAAGTTATTAGCTGAAGAAACAAGCATGTTCAGTAACGAAAGGAAAAAGTTCAACTTTAGGCCTCCATAAAAAGTAGTAAAAATTTGTTGTAATTTTTTTCATAAATGTAAAAAAGTTTTGTAATTTAGTTCTAAATAGAACTGTATAAAAATATTTATCAATTTCAAATTTCTTATTTTGAATCACTAGTTTTTAGGTTCCTACTACAAGACTGCTAACAAAACTAGGCCAGTTTTGAATAGTAATTTAGGAATATATCCTTTGTCCAAAAATGACATATTATAAGAAAGTGTAGAGAATAAATCAAAGAATTGAACTGTATACTTTATACAGCTATTATAGCATAGCTTTTAATGTAACTAAGAACTATTTAATTACTCAACATTTACCGATTTACTTCAAATTTGGTACCAAAATAAACAGACGATCATGATACACAACGTTATGTGATTTATTTTTATATTTTCTTGTTATAAAAAAAGTTTGCATAACGCTACTATAAACAATTAAAATTCAGGTAGGTGTGGAGCGGAAACCAGTCGACCGTGCTGACCCTCCGTAGGCTTGAACTTCCGCCTCACTCTGAGTTGAATTTGACTATAAAAAAATGTAATATGGTTTTAAAATTAATGAACTTTCTAAATTTAAAAAATTGTTAGTTAGTTAAAATTGTTTATTATCTTAAAAAGAGTTAATTTTTCAAAAATAATATGATTTCCTTTCTATCAGATTTAAAAATGCGTAATCAAAGGTTGTATACATTTTCCATTTAAAAAGTTATAGAAAAGTCATTGAAAATCCTCAAATAATAATAAATGTAATTGTAACTGTCAATGTACTTACCGACTTTCTGTATTAACGAATCCAACAAAGAAAATTCAACACTCTTATCTAAATCATGAGTCGCTTTCTATGTATATAGTAAATCACGTGAAAAGACGTGACGAAATATTTATAACAGAAATTTTAGTACTATTAAAAAATAAGACAATGATTTTAAGTTATATTTTGGACTTATTCAAATTAACTGTTAATTTATTCAAATGATGCTAAAAGTATTCAAACGGCCAAATAAAAACGGTTAAAACGCTCACCGATGTACAATATTTCCGAAGTTACGATGAGTAAACAGCCTATGTGCTAGTAATTCTGAGTAATTGCAGGTGGCAGCACACAACAACGTTCCCCGATGACCGCACCAACACAATATCAAATATTTAAAGCAGAATACCGTTAAAACCCTGGATGATTCACACTATACTCACACATTAAGCTGATAAGAACAGATAATACACTTTGATCTTAGCCAAGAGGCCGAGAAGGGATACTATTACAAGGCACTTTGAGTAACTAGTTAAAACGTTCCTGCGCCTTAATAGCTTATTTTATGTAGAAGTTTATATAAATTGAAATTTTTTATAGCGGTCGCGGTAAGAAAGAGCATGGTTTCCGGGAGAATTACCTTTTGGATTACTTTTGAAACGATACTAGCTATATTTTAACACGGAAGCACGCGCTTACTTGTCTATATATACTATGTAACGCCTATTCCCTCTCCACGATCTGTCTTGTGTCTACGCAATAAGTTCGTGACGAAAGATGTCTGAAACATAGTCAAGCGAAAGTGCCCATCGGGCCAATAGAAGTTATCACTTCAAAAAACTTTTACCAACTAGACTGACGGTCTTTAATGTAATTATACAAAAACATAAATGTTATAATTGAGCTCATACTAAAGGAATGTAAGGAATGTATGTATGCAATATTTAATAAAGCATTGTTATTATTATTATTTAATTTAAATAACAAAAACTCACAAATTTGTTTACTTAAAAATGTAATGCAAAAATAATTATTACTGTTGTGACCTACATAGGGAGTTGTTTCTTAAAAATGAATATTAGCAAAATGAAAGCATTTAATTTACTATGTCGAATTTTAATAAAATAACAAAATTATGATAATTTTGTTTTTTGATCGTGAAATTTATATATTTTCCAATAGATTCATATTCTTGCACCATAGATCTTACTAGGAATGTTTTCAATAAAATTGCATCTGAATTGCATTCTGTCTTTGTTAATTCAGAAAAGCATAGGCCTGTAGTACAGATACACCTATATTATTTAAAACGTAAAGACTTTACTACAAATTCTGTAAAATGCATAATCCTATTCTAAATATAATCAAATCTAAGGTTAACTGTATAAACATATAGAAAAAACATTAATTTAGAATTAAATAATTTTTTTTTTCAAGTTCAAAAACAACAGACAATATAACGTTTAAAAAACTCGTTTTTCAACTTTTGATACATTGAGATATAGGAGGTTCTGCCTAATGACGCTTGAGTATTTTGTTTCTCTATAGTATAGTAAAATTTAAAACATCAGAATGATGGAGGTGTTATTAGAAAGAAAAAGGTCCACAAGTTAAACATATTGAGCACAATTAATATTGAAACCTTCAAAACAAGAGATCGTATTTCAATCTTTAAAAAAAAACTTAGTACTGTACACAGCATCCCAGTTTTTTGTTTTGTTATTTATGTTAGATACGGTTTTCTAATTATCTGATTATATTTTTGCTGCTAGGCGTATTATAAACGATCTCTTAAATTCAGGAACTATATTAACCACAGTCCAGTTCTTTTAGGCCTACGTTACCGTTTAACTGCAAGTAGATAAATCGATTTGTTCTGTGCTTTATATTTATTTTATAAATATGAATATATGTATGGTCTAGCAAACCAACGACAATGTCAGAAACAACAAAAACCAATATTTGACACTTTACGAATGACTGTCAATTATTTTGTAGAACAGCAAAAAACCAAACCAATATACGCGTAATATCATACTTTGATTAACTCAGAGATACATTCATCCGGTAATTGTATGAAATAGCTGAATTATATACCTTTTAAAACAAAATACACCTATATTATCAAAGTGGGTTCAACTGTTTCTAACATTATAGATAACACACTCTTATTTAGGCTTATAGTATAGTAACGGTTTTACAATCACGATAAAACTCCTGATCTATTGCTTTCACACAAGGTTGAATAAACAACCTGAAGGTTATGACGTAGATTTCTTACCAAAGAGTTTCGATAGCCTATAGGTCTGTATTTGTTCCTTCTCATCAAATAAAAGGCTAATGAACCTCGAGAACAAGTACCTTAATTGCAATGAATTACTCTAGGCTTAGTAACTACAAATTCATTTAATTAATGGTCAATAAAAACGACTATATAGTAAACTTGCGAGTGTGTGAGACCCTCCATAATTTGTATCGTCATTCCTTGTCCCTTTGTAGTCAATAACCAAAACATATGGTATACCCTACTCGTACTATATGAATAGTGGAAACCCCGAAGAACCCATTTTATCAAATATGTTAATTTTATATAATTATGTGAAACAGTTTTTCAAATAAAATTATCAAAACCAATAAATATTTCTAAATGTAGGCAAATTTTCCCTTTGATTGGGAGCAACCAAACAATAGATTACTAAAACATATATGTAAATACATTTTGAAACAAATTAAAAATCTTAACGTTGTAATAAAAAACATTCTCAAAGAAAGATGTCTGATCTTGTACTCTTTTTTCAAAACGGTTGGTGTGAAAGACCTTCTAAATTAGATATAGACTGAAATAGTTGCAAATGTTTAGAATGAACCCCTTGACATAAATGAATTTTGGAGAGTCCCAAAATTTGACAGGGTTTTTAGTTCGGACCGTTTAGCTCGCAGTATATCGAAAGTGGTATTAGTTTGAATCTGTGACAAATTTAATTATTTGGAACTGATCACACCTAAATAACGTTCTCAGTGTCATTAATGACGAGTGAATGAATATACGAGGAGAAAGGAGCGTTTGTTTTCAGCGAGTGTTAATAAAACGTTTTGAAAGCGTTTGTGTGGGTGCCCATCTGTGACGTCATTAATAACAATGATTACTGTTCGGTACAACTATCAGCTGTGTTGAGCTTTGAGCCAGCTGCTTCAAATCCAAGGTCATTGAACTGTAGCTTATGTTCACGTGCTGGTCTGTTGTAGACCTAAATTTTCCTTTTCAAATTTAGCGGCAATACGATTAGTGTTGTAATTATAACATCTAAAAGTAAAATAAACGGTACCAGGAACTGGCACATACTTTTTCACAAACATATTTAAATTATTAAACAGATTCACTGTGACTTCATAATTAATTGTAGGAGGGGTAGGAGAGATGATATTAAAGTAGGAGATTGATTAACTAATAAATATTATTATTATTAGTAAGAGAGAAAACTATTCAATCGATTTCGAACAAATTTGCACCAAACACGTCAATTAGGCCTGTATAGATGCATGAAAAAATGTTTTGACAAATTTTGAAAAACAACTCCCTTTTCGGCCGAAAAACCTCCAAAAATCAGTTATTATTATTACTATTATTAGCTAAACGAGAATTTTTAGAAAGATACGGTTTTTTGCATATTGTAAGGTACATTAAAGGCTATAAATAAGCCAAATTTTATCAAAATCGTTAAGAGCCTTTTTTTTATTAAAAAAAATAATAAGTGATTTATTGGGGGTTTTTTGGCCAAAAAGGGGGTTGTTTTTCAAAAATGTTCAAAACCTTTTTTCGTGCATCTATACTGGCCTAATGGACATGTCCGGTGCAAATTTGTTCGAAATCGATCGAATAGTTGTCTCTCTAGCTTTGTATACATACAGACATTTTTTTTAACCACTTTTTTTAACTCAGGGGTCCCAAAACGGATATTTCCACAAAAATTTCAACCTCGATTTTTTTTTGCGATCACTATACTTTCTCTATACTATAGTATAGTCAGAAAATAATACAATTTAAACAAAATAATATTTTTAACTTGTAGATAGTTTCTTTCTTTTAATTTGAACATCATGATACTATTGCAGTTAGTCTAGCAACAGTTTCAATTCAAATTTATTTACGGTACCATTTAATTTGCCATAATTCTCAAATGTGACAGTTAAGTTAACAAGGACGCCAGTATGAACTATTAAGTATCAAAAAAATGTTTAGCACGGATATTTGGCTTATTTGTAAATCTCTTGTTTAACAATTTGAAAGAGAGCTTTAACCTAGTACGTGGGATGTTGATATATAATATAGATTACTAAACAAAGGTTTACTTTAAATTATATTCTTATTTGTAATATGCTGTTATGTAGATATTTTTATTACCGCCTGATTTAAAAAAATAACTTATTTTAGTTAATTTAGGAAATGTTTATCAACTATACTTAAAAAAAAATGGCGAATTAACCATTTTAATGAAATTGCCTTGCGTTTTTTTACACCCTAATGTTATCAATAACTATTAACAAAAAATTTGGTCCTGACGTATACCAATTATGAAGCCAAAATATTGTTATAAAGAATGGCTTAAAAAAATACGTTAACTCTAACAATAAAAAAAACCTATTACTATTTATTATGACCAATGGTAGGTCATCTATATTGATGTACGTAATAAGTAATATAAGGTCATGTTGCAGTTTTGTTCTTTCAAATTTAAATAATAATTTTACTGCATTGTAAAAGTTTATTTTTATTTTTATCAAGACAATGTCTACTTATTTTCAGGGATCCAGGTTTAATTTATATTTCCATTTTCCGTTTAGTCGGATTGTGTAGAAGTTTGTTCGGATAGATTATCAAAAAAAACTTATTTGATATTAATTTTTTAATTTTCTTTTTGTCAATATGTTTCGTAGTAAAAAAACTGGTATTCCGCAAGTAAAGAACTTTAAAAAATATATAAATATATTATTTACTGTGAGTAATCAAATTATAATTAATTAAGACATCAAATCGATCCAAGAACAAGATTGCAAAGAGTTTTAACTGCCCTGACTGTCCATTGTTGAACACATGGTGTTACTTGATACTATAAATATACTCGTACATCACTTTAGTGACACTCTTCGATATATGACGTTTCTAACGGTTTTACTTCAGTTATTCTTAAAAGCAACCGCAGGAATGATTTGCGTGAATACAATGAGGAATTCCGGACTTATGATTCAAACTGATAGCAGTACTTAGTCATCAAAAGTATAACTAACTGGTGCATTCAAAGTATCATTATTAGAAAGTCAAGGTACTACCCGATCATGTTACGGTATCCGACAATTTGGACATTTATTTTAGCTTTATCTTGCGTATTTGATTTTTGTATTTATAAATTATTTTAAATTTAAAAGCGTGTAAAATTATTACAAATTTACGACCGATTAAGCCTAACAAAGAATTTATAAAAGTATATGGGACAAGAGTTGATTCATTAAATAAATTAAAATTAGTTTATTTCTCGGAGGACAAAATCGTTAGCTAATAACGAGGAAATTGCTAATTAACATTTTAACGCCAATGTCGATTAAATTAGAACACTGTGTAGAGGTTTACTGGAGGTATTTTATTTCAAACCTCAGCAACACATTTTAAACTCTTCTTTCGTCCACGAATATTAACTTTCACCCAGCAACCAGTTTCGTTTATACTAGCAGTTATGCAAAAAAAATTTGTAATTTAACTGAACAGCTGTTTTTATTTTAACTTTCAATTGCATATACAAACAAATGTTTTCATAGGTGAAGAGTCCGTAGTATGATAAATAAATGAAATTTTAAAAAAAGTGAGTTATAACTAAACAGCATAGATATTTAATACAAATCCTAACCTAATAGTCCAACCATGTAATAGATTTATTTTGTGATTCAATAATACTATAACGTAACCAGACAGACAATGCCGGAGCCACGATTTAATCTACCTTTATAATTCATTTTAAAACCTGTCTTAACCCAATACATATAGATATTTTTTATAATGCCCATATAAAATGAAAACTGGTTTAATAGCCGGTGTTTTTGTTTTTATTTCACATGGACTCTCTGCTTTCACAAAATAATTGCTGTTGATTTAAGAGCTCATTTAGATTGTCTTGATTATTCGTTTTATTGGGTTAATGGAAAAGGAAAATATATCAAATATAAAATGTATGGATTATCTATATCTCTAGTTCGCTAAGCAATAGTATTGAAATTGTTGAAACAAAATCTTAATAGTTTCAATGAACAATTAGCCTTAGTTGAAGTAAATCTTTAACTTCGTGTAACAATTAAATTCTCAATTTTCGAAATGATAACAGAACATGGTCAATCAATAATACCTTCGTAGACGTTATGCCCATTAATGCATTGTTTATGAGTAATTACACAGTTTCCGTGCAATTTTTATTTCATCAAAATAAAACCATTATATAACACTAGGGACTCTGCCCCTGCGGAGACATATGGTGATGCTAATGCAATCCGCAAAACCCTTAATTTTGTTCATAATATTTTTTTCTATTTTTTAATAGGAATTTTTACGGAAATGAGATGGATTAGGACAAATTCACTTGGTGGGGGGGGGGGGAGTAGCTGTGACCTGAAGTAGCCTACATAATGTAAGACGTAGATCGAAATAGACACGCAATATCCCCAACATTTGTCCACAAAACCCCTAATTTTGTCCCTAATATTTACATTTTATCAATTTTCAGGAATTTTAAATATTTTCTATATAATAAAAAGTAGCCTAAAATATTCTCTAAAAAGTCCTCTACATGAGGTAATGAAAGTTTCGTCAAAACTGGTTCTGGCATTCTGGAGATTATCCCAGACAAGACAGACAGACAGTCAAAAACTTTGTAAATGTTTGTTTAAGTTTTGGTAATGTGTGAATAACCATATGGTTTTTGAGTCTAGAAAAAATGAGCTTATATTTTGAAGACAGACACTTCAATTTATTTATATGTATGTATTACAATACTGTATTACTAATTATTTTTTTAAGGAATTATAGTGTAAGTATGAACTCTTCATGCATTTACATAATGTTTAATTTAGAACAAAAATCACTTATGTAAAAGTTTTTCAATAAAATGTAAGAAAATGCGATCAAACAAACCAAAAGTGAGATTTTAATCAGTATGCTAATGATTCCAAACTACCAGCAAGTTTTATCAAAATTATATTAATAAGATATCACACAATACTTGATTTACCTAACATATAAAACTAACCAATGACCATGACCATATCGTAGACTACATAAATTGTACATTGGTGATGGGGATCGAAGAAGGTCTGGTGGCTCTCAAACACAACAAGATTAAGAAACATACTTTTTTACAAAAGTTCGGTTCTGTTGTATTTTTTTCTGATAACAGAAGATTTTTTTAAATTGTAACTGTGACACTGAAATAAAAAACAGTAAAAGCCAATCGAGGACATTTTCAAAAATATTTAAAAACTAATTTCAAAAAAATTATTTTGATTTAAAAAAAAGCACTGTCGCCACTCGGCATTACAATGCATTTATTTTGAGTGGTACGAACTTTAGCACCCCAAAATATATATTAATATATTTTGTTGAGCTTTTTATTGTTACAATATATTATGCGGGTTAGTTTACTATATAACTATCAAATTCAGCTTGATAACTCTTTTCCTGAGCAACTTGACGGAGATATTTTAGACAAACGTGAAACTCCTTATAGGTTCCATTGTTTACTTTTTAAATATGGAACCTTAAAAGGAATGTGAATACAATTTAATTTACACACACAGAGATTATTAAAGTACAGTACTGCAGAGAAAAATTAACGAACATTGTTTAAATTTAATTTGTAACAGCGTAATTTAAGTGTTAGTCGCACAATTTCCTCTCAAAGACAAATCTATATTGTATGTAATGTCAAAGTAATTTGAATAACTTGACACAAAAAGGGATGTTATTGGTAATGGAAATATAAAACGTTTATTTTTAAGAAATGTGTACTTTTATAAATTTATAATAATTAAAAATAAATATTAATCATGACTTCTGTGTTTCAGGTATGGCAATTCACCGTTACACGAGTTCAAAGATGTAGCAATAAGTCTACTTCGCAGTTTCAGGTTATGTAAGATAAATAATATATATAATACATTATATATCTATACTAGTGTGTGTAACGGCAGTTTAGGTATTATTTGACGCTGACTAACAGGTTAAAGATTAGCAACACTGCCATTAATTAACATTTGTTTGATCCATTTGTGTTAGTACAGCCTTACTGATTGCTATTACAATATTTATCGAATTTTTACGTGCCTTAGCAATGTTATGTCAGCTGTTTCACCTATCTGTCAGACAACTTGTGGAATACTTACATTACCGGTACATAATTTAAAACATTATTATAAAAAATGCACATTCAAACGAACATAAAAACACTCACAAAGCCTACACTCTTTCATTAACTATTAGGTAATCTATAAGGTCGTCCATCATGGGTGTTCTAAAGCTTGGTTCTTTGACAATTATTTTTTAATATACTCAAGAAACGCATTACGACAAAAAATGTATTTAAATCTGTCCAGTAGAACTCTACAAATATGTGTCGCAAATCCATATAATTCGATTAAAAAACAACAATAAATATGTTATTAGCTTATGACAGCTAGTTTTGAACAGTATCTAAAATAAAAAAGGATTAAGTATTTACTTTTAAGAAATATAAGCTTAGTAATTGAGCTTAAGGTTAGATTTGATTGAAATGTTTTGAAATGTTAACTTCTTGACAGAAATATTAAGAAATAGTCATTCGTTTGACAAAATATAGGTTATGCTAAATTATTTCAATCAGATTTGAGAGCGGAGTGATTACTGGATCTGGCGTACAGTAGTATGGAGGTTTGTCTCATAGTTCAGGCATGATTTGCTTGCATAATAATATGCTTTCACAAATGTCTAGAAGGAGTTTATTATTTTTAAGTGATGAAGTGGTTGTGGCAGTTTACTTACGCGGCACAAGCCCAATAATGTAGTTAGTTTCTTAAACCTCCTGAATACTAAAAAACCAAACATAAATTACGCACAAAAACAACTTACACAATTTAAACAGGTTTTGGTCATAATGTTTACATTTAAAAATATTAAGAAGGTCCTTGGCTTTGTAAAGTAAGGCAATGTAAAACATGTAAGTTATTATTCAATCTTAAAAAGTAATACTCGTAAAATGCAGGTATAAATTATGATACCATAATATTTACTACCGTACTGCCCCTGACGTAGCTAATGTAACACTCTAGTGTGTGACAGGTTGCATTTAGCTCCGTTATTATATGTGGGCACGAAGGGTTGTGAGTGCAGTGCTCAGTTTTTTTATTGTTGGGCTTGTGTAAAGAATACGAATCTACGTGTTTTATTGCACAACTAACGAACTTATGCTAAAATTGGTAAATATAATTTGGTAAATTTGTAAATTGTTTGTTTTGTATTTGTACGTAATTGTAACTATGAACACAGAAACGATTTAGAGTTCAAATTTGGCATATAATTTTATACGGGTACTATTATACAATCGCTTGTTATAATACGTGCTATTATACGAAACTTGTTCACCACCTCTTTAGTTCACCACCTCTCTAGTTCACGACGCCACCTTCTCGTGCGTATCATGTATCGTTTATCACGTATACATCGCAAATCATGCATCGACTTAAAAACAACACTAACTGTACAAAAACTAGGTTTTTTCTTATAGTTTCAAAATGGCAGTCATTTAAAATAATTAATATGAAATATCTTGACAATTTTACAGACAACTTACACAAGAAAAATGTTTTACTTAAATGTTTTCTGCGCCTCAAAGAACAATCGAGTTTATAGGTATCAAATGACATATAAGATCATTTGCTATAACCACGAAACTGGGTATGAATATTCATCTAAATAGGGTACACTTTACTTTAAATTTTGTTTTTCTGCATCAATATGTTTCAAAATGGCGGTGGTTGAAAATTTTGAATGTTAAATATCTAGAACACTTTAAATTTTACAAAAAAATGCAAATATATTAAATTTAGTGGTCGAATTCTGGTGCAATTTTGGTGGTCATATTAAGGAAATAGTAATACAAATTGCAGTGAATAACAGTTTACATGCAGTGAAAAACTGATTTCACTATTAGTTATACTTTATTAAGACCTTCAAGATAATTAAATATAAGTGCTAATTTACCAACCTACGTTTGTTTTAAATTTACAAAAAAAAATGGATAAAATTAACAAATAACTAATTTTCAAATATGGTCAAACATTGTAAGGTTCGTCTTTTATTTTCAAGTGCACAAATATAAGGAGGCCTTTAAAAGAACCACTGCATAGTTTGCCCTATTGGTTCCGGTCTTTGTAAAAAGCTCTATCTACGCCTTTGGTTTAAGCTACTTTATTTAAAATAACATCAAAATCAGATACACAATTAAAAAAATATTTTGTACGCTAAAATTTTAATCCTACACTCACGAAAAATTAGAAATCCATATAGTTTATAGTGCAATTTAAAAACGGAACTCTGTATATTTGTAAATGTATAAACTAAAATGTGTTTAAGTCCGTTTATAACAATAAGTCACCTGTGCGGCATGTTGCAACTTGTCCTACAAGACAAATATTTAAATATGTCACAACTTGATGACACTGCTACTGAAAATAATGAAATACTTACTGGACGACACCTCTTAAATACTATAAAGCGAATTTTAACTGCCATTTTGTTTTTTTAAGTTACTTTCGAGTAATTATTACATATAGCCTACTTAGGTAGTCAATGGTATTCCACACCCCAAATTGGTTCATTCGATTTTTATTCGATAAGACGAACAGCATTCAATGTAATCTCAACATCTGATTGGTTAAATATTACGCGGATTTTTGTTTTCAAACGTATAAAGACTCTCAAACATCTGTTCCGAGAAGACAAAGAATTATTACCAATAGTAAGTAAATAGTTCATAATAAATATTAATAATACTAAAAAATTTGTATTAAATATTTAAAAAAAGGAAAATTAAAACCAATGTAAATTTAGAAAGTTGAAGCTAAGTGTTGATTTTAAGTAAAAGAATGACTACTTCAGTACAGCTATTTGTAGTTGCTAGAAAAACGTTTACATTAGAATATAGTGGAGCTATGTAAGCGAGCTATATAGCAGTCGTCTATATAGCTCTCCAGCTACAAGTGTAAACGCGGCTTAAGGAAGAAAGGAAGTACTCCGCCACTTTGATGGAATTTTAAGTTCTTTCTTTAGGCGTAGTACTTCAACATTGTTAGCGTAATCGTAATTCACGCTAGCATTATAGTAATTTACAATAGTGTTTCATTCGATTCAGTTCATAAATAAAGTTGTCAAGCAGGTTTTGTGTTTTTTTATTAACGGCTGATAAGTAATAAACGCCATAAAAACTACATTATAAAATAAACGTGGATTTCATAAAAATCGGGTAGACTTTAAAAATGTAAATAACTTCATTTTTAAACGTTTTACTGAGGTGGATGTAATAATGGTTTGTCGCAATTTAAACTTCGGCTGTGCAACAAATTATAAGATTGTTTTCCAATTTAAAATTCAAATATTTTGTTTTTATGATTGTGTAGCTACAGAAATGTGATAATATGAACTATTCTCATAGGCCGAGTATGAGCCGCTTGCACATGTAGGCCTACTGAATGAAAAACCCCTCAGCTTGTGTCGATGACCTCCCTTGTTTCCTAGACAACACCCACCATACACCAAGTTTTATGGCCTTTATATAACACTATTCCCTAGGCTTAACTTTTCCGTGGAACTTATCTTCGTATAACTTTATACTTTTCTGTAGTCCTAACCTAACAGCAAAGAAATCAATTCAATAATATGTACATGTAACCTATGCCTATTTCAACTAAAAAACAACTAAGACCTTGTGATAACTATGACAAATATACAAATTTTGAAGTAAATAGTATTGAGAACAATAACGTTATTTCAAAAATGTCATCCTAGAATGCATATTTTCAGGAATAGTTTTTTTTTTTTTTTTTTGTAATAAATTTATAACGCTCTTGAGAAAAACATTCCCCAAACTTTTTAACTCAGTGTGCGAAAAATGTTCTTCTATATCAATATTTCTTATTTTGTAGAGTGGGAAAATCTTCGGGAACAAGTCATATTAAAAACTAGGTATGGAATTGCCATCTTTGATAAATATGAATAAGGTGGTCAATATATCATAAAATATCAATTAGAATTAATATATCAAATTTGGGCTGATAGAAATACTGTATTATTCTAGAAGAATTAAAAATCAATATTACACTGTTTAATAAATGTTTCCATTATAAATTATCTAATGTATAATATAGAATATTCAGCAGAAGACAAACTGATTGATTGGAGTTAATACAAATACATTATGTGCAACAATGAAGGAGCATGGTATTTATGATTTAAATCGAATTTTAAAGTTACTTTTATTTTAAGTGGTTAGATACAGGTAACAATAATGAAAGTTAATAAGTTTCATAAAAACCTATTTCTCCTGAATATCTTAACTGTTTATGTACGGATTTTTTCATAAAATATATTAAAACTTATCGTCTTCTTTTTAATTTCTTCAGTACTTTTCTATTTTAAGGATACAACTGAAATATAAAAATAAGAGGGAGAAGACTACACATATTATTGATTACCTTATATAAATTTGACACAAATTCAAACAAGAGGTGCAATCCATGATCAAGATCCCAGTATGAAACAAATTAATATTAATAATGATCATAATAATACTCTGGATCTATAAGTACGGCAATACACAATTATAAAATGTTTGAAGTGGGTTTCATAAAGTATTTTTCAGTTTAAAATGAAGTAGGTCTACACAAAATAAATAATTTATCGTTAGCCTATATGAACAATTATTATTCTCATGCTCTGGATTTTTAAGTTGGGCTACGGAATTTTACAGTTGTAAATGTAAGAAGTATGCCTAGGTTTTAATAAAGTATTTTGAATTAGCGTAACCTACACAAAAATAATACTTCTTGCCTTTATAAATGTGTATTTCAATACTTATAGGTCGAGAATATGAGAATAATAATTAATTGCTCTTGTATCAATCAATTCTTGTATGGTGTAGGCATACATGATTTGAAATTGTAAAATTCTTTATGAAAGCCTTGGCTTACTTCAAATATTTATAATTCTGTATTAGCGTACAAGTTTATATTACGTGCTCCAAAAAGACTTAAGACTAAAGGTACGTTTACACTTGTTCATATGTATGAGAACTTGTGTGAGAAACAAGTGTGAAGTTTGAGTACACAAATCACTATACTTGTTGAATCACATTAGAGCATTTACACTTGCACACAAGTTGATTTTAACATTCCATTCAACATGCCATATATATTAGAAGCCCTAATTTTCTCAATTAGTTGCAGTGTTGTTTTCCGACTCCAATTAGACATCGTAACTTTAAGTTGAAAAGATTAAAATGAAATATTAATGATGTGTGCACAACACAATGACACCTAACCTACAAAAAAGTATTTTTATAAATAAGCTGGTTGGAAAAAGCTTTAATAATCACCTCACACAAGTCAATGTCTAAAAAAAATTTTGTTCACTAAAAATGTATGAGGAATGTTGAAGCTCACACAAAATGTGTGAGCTTTTGAGTGAGCAAAAGTTTTTGGATTTGTTAATTCAACAAGTATCTCACACAAGTTCTCATACATGTGTACAAGTGTAAATGTACCTTAAGAATTAATTATCAATCTAAAGAATAATTAGTTTTTGATTTCGGCCTACATTATTTAAAATAATGGCTGGCTTTCTGACGATACATCCGAAGTCGGGCGAGTGAATCAAACGCCCATTTTCTTAGAAACATTCTACTATATTTTTAAGGAAGTTATAATTGTATACACGTTATAAAATGAGGATTATTTTTGTAATGTGTCCTTATCAAACTTTTATTCGAACCCTTAGTTTAAAATTCCGTTTTAAATCATTTATATTGGTCTCTAACCTAATTGTGATGTTCGTAAATCTAACCAGCTGTTATAACTGTTAGTGTACATACATGGTTGATACAGCAATACACAAAATGTTGCGTAATTGATTTCTTGGGTTTTACATTAACAAACAATACTGATTTGTGTCTTAAGGGAGGAAAGTAACACTTTGTCGCCCCGAAAGGAAATGTTACCGAAGAGCGGGGTAATTTTCTTGAGGGTGACCAAGTACTATCTTCCCGTTAGTGTAACCATTCACTAACAGTTTGTCTGCAGGTAACGGACTGCAAGCCGAACTGAAGCTTTTTAACTGACACAGGCCACACACTATTCAGTTCTAATGACAGGCTTCGTGTGCAGATAATGAACTCACAGATTAATAACTGCAGGCCAACTGTACGCCCACCATACACTAACAGTTTTGTCATCAGTTGAGTTCAAAATTTATTGGTAAAAGTAAATAAAACGCGTATCGTATATAAAAAGTGAAATAAAGGTATTTATGTATCCAAATAAAAAGTTGCAGCTTTATTAATATTACTGACTAGGGAAGAAAGAAATGCTACTGGGCAAAAGTTGGCTACTTGAACTTTAATATTTTTTAACTAGTGGACCTGCAATGCTTGATTTAATTTTAAGGGTAGCTATCCTATTTCATCCCTTTGACTTAAGTAATCAAATTGCAAATAGTTTTGTAACTAAACAAAAATAATATTACATAATTTTAGGTTTATAGCTTGTATGAAGTTAGTTTAATTTGTATTTAGCAACCCCATTTCAACCCTTTAGATTGGTATAAGAACTATCCTATATTTGGACTAAATTGTACATTTTGAAAAAAATTAATTAATATCGATTGAGTAGTTTTCGGAGTTCATCGTGGACAAACACCCTTACAATGGATTTTTGTGTACAGATATGGATTAGTATAAGATGTATAGTATTGTTTAGTGTTTAAATATACATTTAGGTGTATATCAAAATAATGATAAAAATATTATATTTAGTTTCATTCAGATTACTGTTTAGTTTTCAATATAATTATGTTTAAGCAGAACTAATGTCCATTGGTATGTTGAATGTCAAAGGTATGTTGAATCACTTTGTAACATCCGTGTTAATTCAGGATGTAACAAAGTGGTTGAAATAGAGTTTGTCATTTTAAATGTATAGGCCTAATTAGTATAAGATACTGTTTGGTATTTAATATACAATTATATATAATCAAAAATAAAGATAAAAATGTGATATTTTAGTGGCTTTTAGTTTCATTCAAATTGTTTGTTTAGTTTTCAATATAATTATGTTTAAACTCATGTAAGTTTATGGATATGCATGGTGTTCAATTAATTGTTTATTATTATTATTTTTGAAATCGAGAATATGATTTGAAAAGTATTAAACAATTCATAGATAAGATACATTTTGTATAAACAATATTTTAAACAGCATATCTCTAAGTATGTAGATATGTAACAACCGATGTTTGAATTGAATTATAATACAGTAAGAATTTTTCGTTGATTTTTGTTTTTTTTTTAGTTTTTTAATCTAACCTAAAAAGATGTTGGTTTTGAAGAATAATAAACTGATTATAAATTTGCTATAGTAATTAATGTAAACAAACATTTGTTACTAAGCTTTTTATCCGAACATCTGTTTTTGTGAGTTATGGTCTTGAGTTCATACAAAAATCCCATAAAAAACCATGTTCAGTTTTTGCCGAATTTGAAAATTTTCCGGGAACTTTTAAAATTTTTCTTTCCATGAAAACCTAATTCGGACTATTACGAACATTTTAAAACAAAAAATAGCCAAATTGGTCCAGCCGTTCTCAAGTGATGCGCTTACCAACGAACAGCATTTCATTTTTACTTTCTCACTATACAGTACTATAGTAGGCCTATAGAGAAAGTACAGTGATCGCAAAAAAATCGATGTTGAGATTTTTGTGGAAATATCCGTTTTGGGACCCCTGAGTCCAAAAAAGTGGTTTTAACAAAATGTCTGTCTGTACACAAAACTATTCGATCAATTTCGAACAAATTTGCACCAAACATGTCAACTAGGCCTATATAGAGGCACAAAAAAGGATTTTGGACAATTTTGAAAAAAAACCCTTTTCGGCCAAAAAACCCCCAAAAAAATAAGTTGTAATTTTTTTATTTGTTTGTGAGAAAGTATGTGCTGGTTCCTGGTACCGTTTATTATCATACATATGTTTCTAAATTTATTTTTAATATAAAAAATAATTATATCCTAATTTCATAAATTTTTAATTAAAATAATTTGTTATTTTGTTAAAAGAAGAAAGAATCGTAATTTAAAAAAAGAATAAACAAATTTATAAAATCAGATAAAGCATAATCATTTACAAATCATTCTTTAAAGGCTTGATTTTCTATATAGTGAATTGTTCAGGCTCGCAACTCAATTAAAAACATTAAATCTGATTAAAATTTAAAAATTCTTCGTTTTTCAATAATTAAAAACGACTTACTCTTTTATCAAATGAATGCAATCGTTACAACAATACCTGCAAACAAAAGTATTGTAATATCAGCTATTTTTTATTTTATTTAGGTTGTTCTGATCTTAATCTGGATGCGCAGATAAAAACAAACCTTTAAAAATATAGCTTTTCCGAATTTGATGAAATTTCTTTCAGATCAAATTAAAGTTAATACGCTTAGATTGACTCCCCAACAAAGTAGATATCATGCAGGAAAAGTCTACACGTGTACATAATGCATGCAAACCACACATGTACATATTTTTTTAAACTTTTAATATTGCTGTATTCATCTTTTTATATATTGAGTAAAATATGTTGTAACATTGGTTTTTATCCTCGGACACATTAAAATAACTTCCCTTTACTGGGAAGTTAATTAATAAACCCCTTTTACAATCCAAACCAAAAAATGTTAGCCCATCGGAAAACTTTTACAGCTACTAAAAAGACCATTTATTTGTTTTGACATCTTTCAGTTGTTTGAAGTTTGCCAAATGTTGTCGGCCGAAAAACAAAAAAATAATTTCTTAGGAAATCCGCTAAAACAAACACGCCAAATCGACGCCTGGACACGAGAGCAATGCTCCTATGGAGAGTTCCCGAACTAGACTATAATCGATCCAAACTCGCTGCATAGTAAGCCTAACCTAGACAGTCGGCCGGTGTGATATACTAGTTCTGTTTTGTGCTTTACCTTTATGTACTTGTTGCTTACACCTTTGTTGACACTTAACTGCAATCTAGTGTTCGGTTTAATTGATGTTTTTAATCGAAATTCTTATCAAGTATGTTAGGTTATTGATAGAAGTCTTAAAACGTAGACTATCTTCTGCAAAAACCTCAATAAGTTGCTTTTAAAGTTTAGTGTATTACTATTAAAAATAGTTTAGAAGAACATTATTAAATCATAAATACGTCATAAATAATCATATTCAAGGGAGTTCAGTAAAATGAATACACCTTTGGAGATTAACATAACCTCAAAATTGAAGTTAGTCGCGTTTGTGAGTGCGCGAGTGGCGTACACGTATTGCGTAAAAGTGTAGTATGATAAGTGTTCAAATAGTAATATATTTATTTATTCTAACACATTAATTTACTTTTTAGTTTTCTAACCTAAAAACTATCTGCAGACTAATAAATTGTCATTCAATTTTCACAACTACTAATATTTAAATTTTGATCATGGACTTCCTCTTTAATATTCATTTCAGTACGATTCTCATTATGTTTTCTAACTGTTAATCCCTAAAGACATTAATATTAAATAACGCTTTTATGTAAATTTATTCAGTTCAATTTCTTTACAATATTTATCATCCTTTTTTACTACAAGCATCACGATATTTATTTTTTAAACCAATCATGTATTTTTTTTTAGTAGGCTGTGGAAATAGATTTTTTCCACATACTGTCTGCATGTTCTGGACGTCTTCCAAGATGCTAATGATCGCAATGCGTCTATCTATATAGATCACAGCTGGAACCGATTCGATTGACTGGGCTAAATAACTCTGCCAATATAACGGAGGAGTGGCTTTCTCCACAAACTATCAGTCTTTATTTGGTTCTTAGTTTTACTAATGAATGGATTAGCTAGATTATGGACTTACTTTCTGGTTAGTTTATTATGGACTTGCCAGTGAACTTTCCAATAAGACTATAAACAGCAGTTTGATTTATTTTATTATTATTATATCAGGAACAATATTATTTTAACTTTCACTAAAAATTGAACTCGACATTTCAGAACATATTTTCGATTGAAAAATCTTTACGATATCAAATATTGCTTTTATTTCATAATTTTCTTAATTTAACTCCTAATCTGTCAGTTTTAGCGAACAATATATTTTGTTTGGGATCGATTGTTCTTATAACATTTTGTTTCTTTTTATGATCTTCACTTTGTGCGATATAAAAGACGTATTATAGGCCTATCGATTTATTCATTTTAACAATAGTGAAAATCTATGCAAAAAATGTGTTATATATTTTTTGTTATTTTGTTTGTACGGTTGCCTATTTATACTAGCAAACTATCTTAGAAAAAAAATTAAATAACTTTAAATAAATAACTATATGACTTTATTTTCTGTATTATTGAATAATTATTTGTATCTCTGACTTGATACTGGTTTATTTGTTGTTATACAAAATCTACTATACCATAAAATTGAGAGCCAGAAGAAACTATCCACATTTTAGGATTAAGTCTGTAATATTTTTTTTTATGTTTAACGACCTGCTGTTTTGCACTTAAGGCTAATGAAGACGGTAATAATGTTCTGTAAGTTGGTCCTAATTCAATTTTTGTCACATCGCCTTGAACCAATAGGCGAAATGATACTTAGAAGGAAGTCAGCAGGCAAACATTTCCCAATGCTATGGTTGCGCTTTTGAACTTCCTCAAATTTTAAATTTAGTCTCCTTTAATTAATTGGTCTTAAGAATATGGTTTATACCAAGTTCTTTTTCAATCAGCTGACCCGCTCTTAAGTTGTCTCGATCAGCTGATTTAATCGTAAATTGTCTTCTTCTGCTGGCGTGTAGTGCAGGCGATCGATTATTTCATCACTACAAGGTCATAGCATCAATTTGAATGGTTTTAAAAAACTCCACTTTATTGCATTTTTGGCAAGTGAAATTTCTACCTAAAAGTTATAATTTTCAAACCTTACTAGACGAATCTATAATTATCCTCCTAACAATTTGGCAGGTGTATAAGTATATAAAAAGGTTTAAGTAATCGAAAGGTTACACTAGGACGTTGTACAAATAATGAAGGGACGTTATTTTTTTAATAGTTTTGTACACTATTTTACTTTCGTTGTTATTATTCGTTACTATTAGGCTCTGATGTTATCCTATATCATTAAGAAGTTCCGTATTCGAATCCTATATATATAAATTTAGTAAATACAGTTAAAGATCGATATATAGAATCTCCTCAACTGCAATTAGCATAAACTTTCTACATTGAACGATGCAGTCGCATAGTTTTCCTTAAATAGAGGAACCGGTTGAGCACTTGCGGACCACGCAATCACACATATACCTACTACTGAACGTTGCATTCTAGATGTCTATCTCTGTCTCTATCTTGCCTGTTCAGTTTATTTCACCATCACAGCCATATTATTTACTATGAAATACGCGTATATAGGTCTACATAGGTGTAATTTAAGATGGCCGCATCGGTCTCTAAATCTGCAAGAAATATACGAGAAAGAGAAACGTTATTATTCTCTTACAGAATTTGCAAATTTTGTATCAACAGTACGTATATTTCATAGGAATAATTTCAACAAGTTTTAAAACCATGTTTATTATTGTACTATTACTATTTGTTTTGAAAAATACGATTACAGGTTGTCAAAATGTTAACTTAGACTTTCTAATGTGGATTTGTTAGTAGGTCCTATCTATTAAAATACTGTATACTGCGATACATAAAATGTAAAATAATGCCAGTTTATTAATATTTAAAAATAAAAGAGTTTTCTCGCTTTCCATACATAAACCAAAGTAGTGCGACTTTACTCGCACGACAAGGATTCCTTACTGCCACTCGTCTAGAAACTCTACAGTGTAAAAAACTCTTCACTGTTGTCGCAGATAAAAAAAACAGTCAAATCAGATATGTTACTGAAATAAGAAAAGTGTTAAACCCGACAGCTCTATTTGCCTCGTTGAACAACTATTCCACAGAAAATAGACGACTTTCCCATCCACTCGTCCTTTCCGTTAACTTGGCAACACATCTCAGTTGTAATTAGGCCTAAGGGTTAATCTCGGCGTATAGTATTATAGGTTCTCGGAATATATGATAATTTCTCAGTAATTGTGCTTCAACTATAAATTATAGTAAAAACTTGCAAAGTATAAAACATTTAGTTCTATCGAAGGCTCCCAAACACGGTGTTATCTTACAGAGGATGAAAACTATTGGATCCGCTATAATTTCCCTACAGACTGTAATAGTACTAATATAATGATTTGCTATTCGAAATTTTAAGATTTCGGAAATAAGGGGATAGATTTTTAAGGCTAAATTTTCCCGCAACAATTATTGTTAAACCTTAATTTAAGGCCTTTCAAATTGTATCACCACGTCATATAAAAAGAAAAAAACATGTATATTTCAGGGTAATAAACTGTATCTCCTAAATAAGTAGGGAAATATGTAAGGTATTGAGTTTTGATCAGTGGAATATAGGCGGGTTAGCGTGCTTTTTATTTCAGTTTGATACCTTTGTCAGTTCCGATGAATTTATGACATTACGATGGTTTTGTTTCCCCTTTTATGGTACGGAATTCTAAAAACTAAGAATTGTTTGTCTTTTTATGTGAGTTTTTATGAATTGTAGTTTAAAGGCCGAAATGGTTGTCATTTTATATTAGCCAGCCTTTAAATTTCTAAAAAAATATGTATCACAAAAACAAATAATGAAAACATTAGGCCTGTACAAAATAAATAAAAGGAAGGACAAATAACCATGTTAATACACCTCATAAGGAAATCCATATTTTATTCTTCCAGCAGTTGTCTATCTGTTCTCAAATCTCATTTTGACTATTGCAGTTTACAAATGCGTCTAAGTACAGTAACAGAAATTGTAATTCTGTACGATTCTGGAAACTAGAGGTGCATAATATGTAGGTCAAAGAGCAAATCATACATTTTCTTAAATAAGACAAAACATGTGACTACTACCAAGATAGGCATGAATCAGTTCATGTTTGGACAGAAATAAAATCAATATTGTATTAGCAATGCCGTTATTGTAGTCAGCGGAAGTGGATGTAGTATTTGATGTTTTGATCTGCAAGATAACACAGTAATTCAGTCTAACAATAGTTTATAAACGCCAGTTCTCGAAACAATATTGATAAAGTAAAAAGAAATCAAAATGTATCACGTGTTCTCGTTGTGCAGCTTTTGTCTGTATGGTTTATTTATTGTACACTATGCAACAAGTTGTACTATTTTATGTTTTGAAATAATATTGTTCAACTGATAGTAATTCTCTTGTCAAACAAATTCTAAAGCCAACTTCACGTTTATTCAAACGTGCAATCTGTAAAAAGCAAAAGTTATAAAACAGCTAAAAATTTACATTTAGTTTTAATATAGTGATAATGATCCTTTAAGTTTTAAGTAATGGATATTCTGGTAATATATCCGAAATAAATGAAGTCGAGTTAATGTTTAGTAATGGAATTTTGTTGAAACGTTTGGTTTCAATTTAAAAACAAAGTATCACCAGTAAGTTGTCAGTAGATTTATCATCATAATCATTAACTAAATGCGAAGTAATACAATCTAAAGCAAACCATCTGTGTTATGATATATTTCACAATATGTTTGAACAAATTATTTTCTAATTTTGATAAGTCTAAAATGTACACTTCTATGTTACACTGGTAAATACGTTTATGGATCTAGGCTGTAGGAAACTTTCATACAGTTTGAAATTGCTTTTGTTTTTTACTACAATATGTTTTTTACAAACAAAGCGTCTATCAATGTTGGATGTATTATTTTAAAATTTTATTCCATAAACAAATTTCCCTACAACTCCTTAAAATATGCAGAATTTTAACCCCCGACTAAATGCTTAGCCTATGGTTTAGTGCCTATAAACAATATACACTCTGGTCCCTTTTGCAGGCACACATGAATAACGAATAAATTACAAATAATTACATGTTGTTTCTAAATAACCACCGTACCAAAAATAGATCTTTATAAAAATCATATACGATGGTTCCAAAACTCAGCAAGTTCTGCTTGTCCGTGAGTAGCACTAAATCTGTCGTACTATCATTGACTATCCAACGAAGTTGGAAAATGTAAAATACCAAGTAAGGTTGACATATTTGATTGTCTCTAATAAAACTACCGATTGATATAGGCTTATATTTTACATGCATTTTTATGGGTTCTTGGAATATTATGAATAATATAGACTAATTTTTGTTGAAGTCACACAGTTTATTAACTTATTTCATCTTAGGCTAGAAATTTAGATAAAGTTGCTGACATATCAAATTTATTGGAAATTGTTACATTTATTATGTTTTACAATATTTATTTCCTAGATTATACATTGACAGTTTAAGCGCCAATAACTCAAATTAAATAAGTTTTAAGACCGATCCATACCAACTTTATCGCTCCGGGAAAGCGACAGCACTAATAACACAGGATGTTATCACAGAATCACTAAATTAGAGAATTTCCATAGGAAAGATGAGCTATTGCAGTTACACTTATGGTGAGACCTAATATCGGGAGTAGTAAATTAGCACCGGTCATGGTCCCCAGATCACGTTTTAGTGTGTCATTAAAAATGTTATATATATATATATATATATATATATATATATATATATATATATATTTATATATGTGTTCCCACTCTAAAAAGGCCGAATTATAAGTCCGATTTCGTCCAAATTTGGTAAACACGTTGGGTGTCTTAAGTTGCTCGGACGAGTTCGTTAGCAAAAAAAAATCCAACAACAGGAAGCACGTTTTTTCACCGGAAGTAACTATTTCTTTTAGATTTTTTGTACTAGAATGAAACTTTTTTTATAGTTTTATAAAATAATGCAGGATATTATTCTGCACATTTTGTTTTTTTACACGACTTTATAGCCCGCTTGGTTCCTCCAAAATCGATCAAAACATAAAATGCCATAAGAGTACCAGGTTCAAATCCACGTGGGGATCTTCTGATCAGAGGCTGACGGCCGAGTTTGTATTCTGCGAGCGAAGCAAGGTCTAGCAGCGTAAGCCGGAACTAGAGACTTGGGTGCAAACAAATTCTATTGATATAGTACTTCGTACACACAGGCAGCTATCAGTACTTTCAATTTCAACATACATCAGTTTAAAACATATAAACTTAATTTTGAAAAGTCGCGCAGCTTACGTCAGCCGTTCAGCTGCGTGGTCGAATTATTTGTTATTTAGTGTGAAACTAAAACTTTTAGCAAGAATTTCTCCAAACAGTGGTCTATAATAGTTACATCTAGTAAATATTTCTATGAGTGGTCTTAAACTACATTTAAAATGTGGTAAAATATCTGAAATCACATTTAGTTTTACTCGTAAAAAAATTCGAATTTTTTCAACCTAAATATGTATATGTAAAAAATAATAGTATTTTTAGATCTAAAAATAATCTCAACATTTTAACAAACTATGTTTAGATACGTTTAGAATGCTGAAGATAAATGTACAAGTGCCGTTATCTACACTCAAAATACTAAATCTTGATTTTACTGCATTATTTTCTCCTTACTTTATATTTGTTAAGAACGTAACGAAATCTAGATGAGAATTGGTAGATACGTGTTTTCCTCTTCGTTCGTGCATAACCTCTCGTACACTAACTCTTCGCCTTATTCGCAGTCAATGGCGGTGATTGGAAGGTGATCGGGAGGGAGTATTCATGCTTATGTAGAGATTCACCCTCCTTTCCCCTAAGGCCTTAGATCTAATTAAGGGAAATAGAACAAACTACACTCCATTCCAAAAAGTAATAAGCAAATTAACCTCAGTTCGGTGTCAATATGGAACATAGCAACAGCGGAAATAGAGCAATGAAGGATTAGAAGTTACTACTAGGTGTGGTTTATTTTCGGGGCTTTAGGGCATATTTAATGTTAAATATTTTTAACGAAATGTAAGTTTTAGGACAAGTAGAAACGAATTAAACTTAAAGTAGTATTAAATAATTTGGGATTTTAATACATGGTCTGTTTGGATAACGTAATAAAATACTGTAGAAAACTTTGTATAACAAAGTAATTTGGGATTTGAGCAAGATTTCTTATTCGTGTCTATAAATAATTTCTTATAAATTAATTTGAATTATATCAAACAAGTAATTTATGCACTGTGGATACAGAACCTTCCTTTAAAAGGCCTACATACATGTAAACCTCAAATCAGAAAAGATCTGTTTGGTCAGAAAAATTTGGTAGTTGTAGGCTACTACGAATTCAAAGTAAAAGAAAAATATATTCAATTTTATGAATATACACTTTTTTTACGATTTGTTGTATGTTTTTTTAGTAGTGTTGATGTAATTGTAGTTTCGATATTTATTTGTTAGATCAAAAGAAAACTTTAAAATTAACAAACTCTTACTAAATCGACAGATCAAATACATTCTTATAATTTGAAAACAAATAAATCTATGTTGAATTAACAAAATCTTTAATTGTATAGTAATCAGTCTACTAAACTAAAAATAAAGCATGCAATATTTTAAATAATTTTACTTCTATAGCATTGTGGAAAAGTGAAAACATTGAATCGTGAACTGTGACATGAAACTTCAAGTTTTATAATGTTGATAATGGTGGTGTTAGTGATGTGTCTGGCTTCAGAAACGGTATGAGCAACGGTTGTCAGGATATACCTACGGTCGTCATCAATATGTGTGGAGACCCTTTCATCGACTTTCAGACCGTAAGTTCATACAATATAATAAACAGAGTTTGTAACCATTAAAACTTAGTTCTGAAACATTATTAGCCCTTGAGAACTCGCGCAGTACGTCGTCACACTAGAAACTCGCGCGCGGTGCTTTAGACCGCACTGTATTAGTCACGTGCTAGGACAAAATAAATACGTCATTAATTGTATTTTATAATATATATTTAAAATTTAAAGTATTAAAGAACTTATTTACATATAAAATAAAATTACATTTTACAAATAATTGTTTATAGGAAAAAAATAATAACGACCGCACACAACGCAAGGGTTTAGTAAACGGACTATAAGCACTGTTTGCACCAACTAAACTAAAAGTTTTGCATGTCTCGCCTCCCTAACTAACTGGTAAAGGAAAAGCGGGAATAGAGGAGAAGTTTGCTCAAGGTCAAATATTCAAAATTCATAAATATCTTAAGGTGCGGTCGAAAAGACCACGCTGCGAGTTCTCAATGGTTAGTAGCATAGTACAGTACGATTTTTTTAACCGTGCCCTCGGCTCGGCTAGCGCACGGTGGGCTAGCGGTGTAGCGGGGAGGGATTGTAAAGGCAGTTCCACAAACTTCGAATAAACAAAAATGAATGAATAAAATTATTGAAATAAAAACTACTTAAATGAGTCATAGACTACTTGTCTCTTGTTCGAGTATTCGAATAATAATACTGTGGTGTGGTTAAGGTAAATGCCAAACACGACTTGGCGGCACGGCCCGGCCAGGTGTAGTTTTAATTGAAACGCACACATTATACCGCTGTACCGAGCAAACCGTAAGTCAAACGAAAAAATGTTTCAAATAAAATATTTAACTTGGACCTTTATCTAAAACTTTCTCGCTAACACTTTGTCTCTGACCAACAAATAAAAAACTTTCCAGCAGTGTGAAAATTTCATGTCATTATTAAAGAACATTGTTGTAATATTGATTTTTAAAATATGAAATAGGTTTTGTAATTGATTTTCTTTTACATCATACGAATCGTATGGTTCTTATCTGCGTAACCGTGAAAGTTTCATAATTTTACATCGCTTCTAAGTGTATTAAATGACAGTGTTATTGAAGCTCGGTTTTCGCTGTTTCACGCCGCTCGGCTCAGTTTTCGTGGAGTAGACGGAGCGATTTCTAACGTTATCATCCAGGTTAGTACATCGTGGCCGAGGGCACGGTTAAAAAAATCGTACTGTACCTAACCTTTCTCAACAACATCGTAAGCAAAAGAGAAATAACTGGACAAATAGTTCAGAATTAGAACTAGTTCAACAAAGCCACATTCATTCATTTTTTTTATTATTAAACTCTCAAATTGCGTCAGTTAATATTATTGAAATGAGGGGTAAATTACACTAGAAAATAAAATATCCCGTTTTAAAACGATACTGTGTAAGCAGTTATAAAAGTTATCAAAAATGGGTGCCCCCCTTTATTCCTGTTTATAAACATATAGGCCTATATGTATCATTGCTTTCGGTAAGGTTTTATTATATATTGTGACATTCCGATTTCAATTTGGAAATATAATTACAACAATAACTTACATTTTAATTGTAAATAGTCTAAAGTTTGATTTTAAAGGTTGTCATATACTCGTATATTACAGCATGCGTCCAGATTGTATTATATTCGTAATAGTTTGTCCAGATTGTCGATTTTTCTTTGACATTTTTACGCTCTGGGAATAACGTTCGTATCCGCGACTACCATGGAAGTGTGTGTAGTTGGAATACTAAAACAAAATAGATTTTCCGATCTTAATAGACAGCCGGTGCTTGACAAAACAAAAATCAATTTTCAAACATACTCATTATTTAAATAATAATAAATGTATCCTTCTTTTTATATTAAAACAAATTGTTTATAATAGTTAGGCCTAGATAAAGTCTGTTCTTTAAAAATAATATTTTGCAAATGATGTATTTCTGAAGTGTATCTAATTAATTTGCCAGTGATTTTTCACGGGGATTTACTAGTATTGTTCTAAAGGCAAGTCATGTTTTATTTAAATTTTTCGACTGCATTAACACTGTACCTAAAATCATAGTTTATCAAATCATATTATCAAATTTAACTGTATGAGTATAACGGACCAGATACTCTTCATGCAGCACACATAAAAGTAGGCCTATATTCGATATTTAAGAGTATTACCTCATGGTGAGCCAAACATGCTCTCGATTGTTGTAGCATTTGCACAAATATATCGTCACCTTCATACTGGATAACTAACATACGAAGTTTTATTTTGTACACTAAAACATTATCATTTTGTAATCCTATACCATAAAAAACTCCATCTTAAGATTGACATACTTCTCCTTCTGTTATTCACGAATAAAACTGTCAGTTGATAAGAGTATGTTTCTATTATAAAACCATATGCAATTTGTTTACCTGCTCTCTAGAAGTGTTTGAAGGTTTTAGTTCCTTTCTCTTGACTCTCCTTAAATATAACACTTACGTAAAGAATAAACTATTCCTAACCATTCTACGAAAAAATGTATGCACAACGTTTAAGATGTAGTATTTGAGTCTGAAATACTATAGGCTACAACTGATGCTTTAAATTGTCACATTTCTTCTAGACTATTCCGGATTTTTTACGTTTGTACTGTCAGCAATTGATTATTTAAATATGTTAACAATGTTGTAATAATTCTAAAATAGTTATCAGTCGACATCAATATTTTTTTTAATAATTAACTATCCATAAATTACTTTTATTTCTTTTTCATATTACAGTAATTTATGTGGTAGGCTATTGAGATAATCAATTTAACTATTGACCACTATTTTGTTGCTACAATAATTCTCTTAACCTGAGTTCAGCATTTAGTAATTAAAAAGACGACCGAGCCAATTTGTGCTGTCGCCTCCTCCCATTAAAAAACGTTTCGTCGCCAATGGTCTACCCCCTCCATCCCTTTGGAGAGACTACGAACATCAATACTACGACAAAGTGGTGTAGTGTACGCCTTATAAACTATATAGAAGGCCTTCTAAAGCAATAGTGAATCCTTGACGTGCATGAACAAGTAGAGGAGGAACTAAAATATCAATGAACTCAACAAACTTACTATCTTGGTGAAGCTGTTTGTGGCCCCCACTTTTACAGTAATAGTGCAGTAATAGAGTAACTTTATTATTACAAATAATAATATTAAAGATAAACTTAAACTATTTGTTTAGTCAGACTTTTAAGCAACAAGAAAAACAAATGTTCTCTATTTGTGAAAAGTCGCTACTGTGATTTATAAAAAAGAAAATATTATTAACTTATCCTCAATTTTATTACTGTAAAAACATTGTATAAATATTATAATACAAAATTACTGTAATATTATGTAGATCTATATCTTATTATAAAATTTGCCCAAAAAAAACTTGTTCTTCAAGTCCGACACAATTTTAACGATTTTTGTATCGTTTTAAGAAATTTATTTTTAAATAGATTTTCAAACAAATTAATCACAAAGTTCTGGATTCCTGATATTATAATTTTAGATAGCGAGAATTGATACACACTCTCGAAAAATGCTATACTATATTTTGTATAAACTATAGATTTTATGCATAAATAATAGTTAATGTCCAATTAATTAAACAAATGTACACGCTATTAGAAACCAACCTAATACAAGCATACAATGCTGGTATGTACACTTTAAAAATATTAAAATATGTTGATTATAATCACATCATCAAAGTACGGCAGTAAAATTATTTTTTGTATCATAGAAAAACTAATTACTTATTTGGTTTTCTTTGGGTACAAACAATTTTGATTCAGATCGCTAACGGCGGTGACCCTACCTTGGAAAATTTCGGTTATAAGAATTTTAAGTAATTTCGCTTACATGTAGTAATAAATTTAAGAACAGAACATTTTTCAATATAGTGATGAAAAAATCTTACGAATAAAATATAAATTTAATACCGATTTCGGAGAATATCCAGTAAAGACGGCATTCGGCGAGAGTGAGCAATGCGGAACGTTTAGTAAGATTTGTAAAAAAAATCAATATTGAAGTAATTAGTGTTCGCAATCATGTGACATAATCATAGATTTAATGTAGATGAGCGGACATTTATTTTCATCTCCAATTATTCGCCTCCCTTGTCTCATAAAATATGAAATCCTATTCGGATGCCTAGGTAACCAGATTTAACAAACTTCTAAGATGTTCATATCGCGTGATGCGGTTGTAGACAACGAGAAGCCTTTAAATCGATAAATACAGTTCAGTTTGCTGCCGGGCTCGAACCTTAACAGTGTCCGTGCGAGTCGTTACAGTTCCTTATTTATGTATAATGACAGTGTAAATTGTTAAACAGATTGAGTGCACATTTTGAGGTTAGGTTTGTCGCCGTACGTCATTTCAATCTGCCGCAATAAGGTACGTTTACACTATGGTACATGTATCGGAACTTGTGTAAGGTACGAGCTTAGAAATGCGACAAAGGCTGTATCGTGTTATTAATAGGCGTTTACATTTCATTCTAAGGCGGTTCAAATTCGAATTTTCATTTGTCACTTTCTCTAATTGGATTTACTAACACCAGGCGTTTCCTAACCATTAATGTTTTTAGGAGGCCCTTGTTTGACTTCATAAGAAATATTGTGCTTGTATGATAGGGAATTTTTTGGTGTTTAGGCATTTGAGTTATTTCTGGGGCATCAAGCGTTTGCTTACAAAACAGTAGATTTTTAAGATGATTAGAGCTAAATCGTTTGCCACGATTATTTTAGTGACCAAAGAGGAACATTCCAAAAAGTTTCAGATGGCTTACGGCTTTCTACGTGCGTTTCTCTTATTGAGAGGGCTTTGTATTTTATTAATATTTAGCTACTTTTCGTTCAGGAACCACCTGCTGATAGTGAAGCTCGTCAGTTCTGATCCCTTTTGCCAGTGTGATAAAGGTAATAGCATAGATCATGAATCAAATACAATGCTAATAGTAGGAAATAGTCTTTCCCATTAGAATGTGTGGTCTTACGGAGCAAGCTAGGCCGAGTGATCTTCTAGGAATTCGCGAGTTAGATAAAAAACAGTTTCAATTATGCAACATTATTTCTGAGGTATTAAGGTAATACTGGATCCTATAAGTAATGACTGACAGATTCACATAAGGCATAATTTAATTGACCGAGGTACCCTAGAATATTGCCTTACCCTAGAATGCAAGAAGCCAATATTTATCAAGTTCAATCAATAGACATAATATGTAAAGTCAAATAAGACAATATAAGCGACTAAATAATTAAAGCGTACATAACATGAGTTATAAATTTGATTTACCTCTGTTACAAGTTCCGATAACATTTATTATAGTGTAGATGCCCCTTTAAAGGTTATTTATTTTTATTTTACAACAGTTTTAGCGTTGTTTTAATTTACTTAATACAAAATAAGATTATACAAGATTGTTCTGAGTAATAAAAAGTAAAACATAGTAACTAGTAACAGAAGTATATATTCTAATAGAGCTTCGACGGTCGCTACAATGGATCCATGGAGAATCCAACAACCTTGTTATATCTTCCGTTGCAGAGTCGTAGACTTGGAGGTAATATTTACGTTTCGTTTAGGCTTTAATATAATTAATTACTAAACCTATTTGAAAAAATCTTAGTGTTCAATGGACATTCCCGTGCAACATATTCTCGTAAATATTTTATCCAGAAAATGTAATTTTAGTGTTAAAATAAACATCTCTTTGTGCCTTTATAGTGTTATGTGGCGTCAAACTCGCAGGGAATATTGAAGAAGGTTCACCAAGAAGTTTTTTTGACCTGACCAAGACTGTTGTGACTAGCTTAGGTAATTGTACAAGTCGACCTAACCAAACTATTGAACCTGTGTGTGTATCTAAGCTTTTGGTTATTGTTGTTGTTTGACTTTATTTCCAATAAGTAAGTATGTATTTTCTTTTCAAGTAAACTAATTTCATTTTTTGCTGTTTTTAAATGTCAGTTTCTAAAACGAACCTGATTTGATAATTAACTTTTTAGACCTTTTAAGGATGATAAATAATCAAAATCTTAGATACCACTGCCATTTCTAATAGGATGATACTTTTGAAACTGGGATGATGACTTCCTTCTCAGTAATAAGAAAGCTTTACAAAAATGTTTCATGGGGCTTAGTATTGCGTTAAAGGTTTTTTACTATACTCTTCCTAGGACGTACTCCAGTGAAGGCACATAGTCAATAAATTATAAGATCAAAACAGAAGTCCTAATTGCCAATAGATAGTGTTAGAACAGAATTTCAAAATTTTATTATCACCTCCTCAAAATATACCACCTCAGTAGCACATACTCAATCGGGAAGCAGAATCGAGAGATTAAAGATTAGTCTAGCTAGCTACAGTTAAAACCTCTAACTAGTTATTGGTGTTAAATTTACTTAGGCAAGCTATACCCAACTAGCCTTCATTAGTCTAACTTTCATAAAAATCAAGAAAAATCAACACCCTTTATGTCTAATGATTAGCATTTGTTTTATTATATTTGTTCAATAAATATTTTGTTTTTACTAAAATATTAATTCTTCTTCTTCGTTTCTAAAAGCTAATAGTCTTCCATGTTTCCTTGCTTTTTTGACCCCCCCCCCCCCCCCCTACAAGTTTTTTTTTCAGTCCGTATCCTGCCGTAGTTATTGCAATGTTTCATTTGTCGTGGAACAGTTGTTTGGCAAATTTAGTTGAAAATTTGAATGCATATTTTAGATATGTCTAAACGAATACTTCAGAATGCCATACCTTGTTTACAAACCATTTGCGGACTGTTTAAACTTAAGCACAGTTTTGAACTGTTAGGTTGTTATATTTGTTATATTAACTATTTGTTATTTTTGTCAGTATACCAGAAATTTTACTAATTTTATTTAAGAAAGAAACAATTGTAAATTTCTATTTTAATTACGTACACTGGGAACCCATCAATTTATCTGGTTTACATTTATTAGCACATTTTTCGTTGTATTGTTATTTATGTCCCTCCCCTAAATAGATAACACACTTATAGTTTAGGCAATATCCGTTAGAGTGTGTTGTTATTTGATTAGCCAATGACCCCTTTCCTCCGGTTCACTCTTGTCAGTCAGTTTTAAGATGCCGTCCTCACATGATGAAGATTTCTTACAAAGGATGTATACTTTTATAAAGCTTAATTTGGTTTGGGAGAAACCAATGGGAAAATACAGGAAGAGATTTAAGAAACACAAGGTATAATATAAATTTCTAGGTTATAATATAAATATTTAAAAAATATTAAATTGTCTGAATATCACGTGGTTGTCGTAGTTTATCTTTATTAATGTATTCGAATTTTAACTAATACTTATTACATGATATTATAAATATTAAATCTGAAATGATGTATCTGCATGATTTATTTGTACACAGTTTATTCACAGGCCTTGTAAAATTTTGAAATTATTAAGACGTATAAATGTAGCCATAAATAAACCATATTTCTGTAGGCCTATCTTGTATTTGTTTAAACATGGTGCAATATACCTACATTAATAATGCGTATTGTTTATGAACATTGAATACTTATTTCTTGTACTTACGGTCTGCTGGATCTCTATTATATTACAGTAGACTAAATATAATTCCATAAAATTTATGTTCAACCTAAACGCTATTTTTATTGTCTGTTTTTATCTCACACTCAACGTGTATGCTGGCTCATTTCAAACCCAAAACTATGAGTGTTTTCCTTATATGAAACATTCGTTACTGTTATCCGTCAACTAATATTTAATTTTCATATAGCCTACTGGCTCAGTTTGTAAAAAAGGAAAATCGATATTTCATAAAAAGGAAATATTTACGATGGTGGGGTATTTTATTGCAAGCCTAATTACTACATCAGAATGATTTAACAACAAATTTCTACACAAGAACAGAACTTTGATGACAAATTATTATGAAATAGATGGCTGATAATTAATTGTATAAGCATGGCACTGTTGTGGTTGAAATCGCGTAGAATTATTAATTAATAATTAGTGGCTGTGTAGGCTAGTCGGTGACGATCGATTTGAGGTTTTAAACGGCGACCACTAACGAACACCATGAAGTTTAATTGAATCTGCACGAAAATTGCTTTACCAAAAATGTAGTAATTAAATTATTTTTGTTTCGTGTGTGTTTTATTTCCTCTTTACTTTTCATAAATTGTTTACATTTTGTGTGAATTATTATCCTGTACTGTAAAATACACTTCCAGTTTGTTTGATTTCTTTGCAAGCTTAGTATGGATTTCTTTGATCCAAATGGAGTGAGTGTTATTGTCATCAATGACTACTATGTAGTCATTGTTGTCATCTTTGTGTACCGTAGAGCAATTAAAACTCGTCCTTTTGAACCCTTTGGAAAAGGCGACGTTGTATACATAATGTCTGCTTCAATGTCAAAAAGGGTTGCCACTATTTAACTCTAGGTTTTGAAATTTGATCGAAGTTTTGCCGTTGAGGTAAATTAACATTGTGGTGGCGTTAAACAGGGGATGTATGACAAATAATTGTTAATAAATTAAACAAGTGATTTTTTCCAAATGGCTATTGGAATTTCTATTTACAGTAGTTTCAGATATCTAATATAAATTTTGGATCAAAAGTGATCAAAAGCAAAGTTGCGGCTATGGCGATTTTGTAGAAAAGGTTTGCACACACTTTTCTTGGGGGATAAATGTTTGCAACTAAAACGATGTAGCAATATTATTTAAGAAAATTTGATTGCGCCAAACTAGTAAATTTTTTAATAGTTTGTTGGATGTTTTTAATTTTGTAATGTTTCACCCCTTCATTGAGAGTTTCAGCAAGTTTTAGGATGTCGACTTGAAACTCATTATACAACTATAACAGGATACAAGTACTGTAATTTTATTAAAAATAAACAACATATTTTATACTAAATTCGGAGTTGCCAGATGGGTTTGGTAAGGAAGTCAAGTATTTTTTTGGTTTATGACCCAAAATAAATTAAATTTTTTTAATATTTTCTGTGTTTATTTTATTAGGGTTTGTTTAATTTTTCGGGATTGTTTGGACAAAATTCCAGTAATACCGAAATTTACTATTCGGATTCATTTATGTAGTAGATAAATAAGGTTCGATTCATACTCTATCAAATTCGATATCATTTTTATTATTCGTAAGATTTCGTGAAGAAAAAAATGTCTACATACTCGTGCGCACGCACTTTTTTAAATTAGTAAAAAAATACCGTAATGACTTTAAAACTTGTAAAATATGGACAAATTGTATTAATTACATTAACTTTCTACATCCTTGAAAGTTAATAATTACAAACACAAATGCAATATTTATGTGAACTAGATCTGAATTGAAGCTGTACAAAATGTAAATGTGTGAACAAATTGGGATTTAAATGAAGTAACAGTTCTATCATAAATTTTACTAAAAATATCATAACATTAATTTCAGCTTACTTCTAACAATGTTGTTAACATCGTTAGGCCTATTTACACTAGGTATAGTAAATGTTTATCGCAAAAATGTTGGCAACACGGATTGCTAATTTCTTAATACTATTTGTAAGTTATTGGCTTATTTAAAGTTAATCTTGGATACGGCCTTAGTTTTAGGAATTTTTGTTTACACGATGAATCATCAAGTTTAATTTCGGATAATTTGTTTACTCTGTATGTTTCTATAAACAATCAAAGATAGCAAACACTAAGTGAATAACGTGTTACTTATTTAGTCATGCTACATTTAGACATGTTGTATCTCTGTTTGCAATCATGATTCATTAGGCCTAGTTAGTGAGAAACCTATTGTATGCTTACTTTCATATAGAATGCGTATAAGAACCACTTTTCTGCAATGGAAATGGAGGACAGAGTTTTGTATTTTCCACAATCTAAGAAATGACTAAAGAAAATCTCTACTATGCATCTCTACTATTATATTGAATTCGAATTGCATTTTTGTCAAATCTACCGAAAAAATATATTTACAAAATAAAATCGTAGCCTATATATAAAATGTTAACACTTTATATATTTACGTAAGAAGGCCTAATTATTAGATAAATAAATATTGATCTAGATTTATGACAAAATATACTTGATACAATAAAATTTGAACACAGAATCTCACAACTAATAGATATTTGGGCATACTATCTCAAACCAGTTTCAACGACAATGTCGCCATCTTAGTTATAGTTTGATTATTATAATTCAATACTGAAGATGAAGACATTCGCGTTGAAACGCTTTTGAGTAAATCTTTATATATAATACGTGAAGCCGTTTTTTGTAAACACAACTCCTCCCTTATTTCTGGACCAATTTTAATGTTTGAGGTTTCAAAAAATTCGTCTCATTTCGTAGTTTTGCAATAAGGTTTTAGATGTCAAAAATTCTTATCTTTAAAGGCGTGAGCTAATCTCAAAGGTCGGGTTTTCCCCATAAGATTAACATGGAAACTATTTAAAAACCATTTCTATACAAAACAGCTGTTTATAATAAGAAACTAACTAATACAGCTGCTTTGTGGAAGTAAATATTGATTTTTATAAGGGAGGAAATGAATTATTTATTCAAATTATAAAATTTACGAACTAATTTGTTTTGAACATTTAACATTATTTACCATCTTAGTTTTGAGGTTATTATTTATAACTTTTTTGTTAGGTTTTTGATTAAGTGTAGACCTGAGCCTTACTGGTTCTTTTAACCTTTATTATTACTGCTGTTATAAAATATAAGAAATAATTTGATTTGAACATTTAACATTATTTACCATCTCAGTTTTGAGGTTATTATTAATCCTACACTTTTATTATAAATAAAACATAACATATGTTTTTAGAAGGTCGCACCGAGGGTTGGCGTGCGGAGCACGCAGGGGTCTCCCCTAGTAAACGTTATTAGTTGTGAAATTCTCCGTTCAACTTGTATATTCTTTCGACTAATTATTCGAAATTTAGATCCCTCTCTTTCCAACTATGTTTTTCTGTTTTACTTATTGTGTAGAACATTATTTGATCTTGTTCTTCTTCATTCAGTTATGTAGCCATCAATATTATACTGTAGTTCTATTTAATGATTTCGAGTCATGCCAAGCCATCAATTGATAAAGACTAAATAGTTTGCCGAACACCTGTATTAGATCGCGTGGAAATAACCAATGCATCATTATAACGAAGGATTTGCTGTCAAATTGATAGGTCTATAGCCTACAGTTTAGAAGATAAAATCGCTAAAAGTGTGTTTAATTATTTTAAGAAAAAACGGAAAAGTGGGTGGATTGGAAAGATAATAAGTTAAGTTTGTATTACTCGTAATATAGTTGTTGTTTTAATGTTGAAAAAGACGCGTTATTATCAAATAATAGTTTCTTATTAGGCCTACTGTAATATGTGCAAAGAAAACCTATTAGATATTAAACAAATATTTAGGTATATTAAATATAAATTAACATAATATTAATTTCATTACATTGGGTTTACATACCTGAATCTTCCTCTAAAAATATGTTTTAAATCCTAATTGAAATAGTTTGTTTTGATTAATCGTAATTTATTTGTATTTTTACCTTCTAAGTAGTAGCCTACTTTTTAAAGTTCATTTTTAAGAAGGTCTATGCCTAAACTACATCAAATATTATATTATTAATATTACACTTAATAAAACTAACATAACCATACAAAATAAACATTTACCCCACTAAATTAGTAACAGTCTTTAAAAAAAAGGCTTCTGAAATATAGAAGTATAGAATTAGGTTTTGTATTACCAAAAAAAATCCAGTATAATGGCAAAAAAAGAAAGAAATGACATTGAAAACAAAAAAACTAAATTAATTTCAACAGATAAACTATAAGTAGTCCCTCATTTTTGCATTTGTTACTGGGCAGTTCTCACCCACTGCTCTATTGTGACTCTTTACAGTTTTCAGAGGAATGGATAATCAGATCATTGGCCCGTCCAAGGTGGTGCCAGTTTGTGAGTCAATAATAATTAAATGAAAATGAAACTAAAAGCGTGATTCCCGGGAGGAGATGCAAAACGAAATTTGTAGGGATGCCTGTGGTACCCTCAATCTGCAAGATCCCCTCCTTATCCTTGGCCAAAACAATTTATGACGTTATTAGGACAATTAGGGCGACTATTCAGTCAGTCACATAAATATCGTCTATGACAGCGGAATCATGTATGTCACCATTTTTGTTTTTCAAATCTAAATAGTGCGGAGAGCGATTTAGTTTTGTTTTAAACTTATTCGTTGTGCAGAAACACAGCAGTTTGATTTATCGATTGTTAAACTAAAAGACGTAAATTATTTCTACGGTTTATGTAATAATTTCTATGTTATTATATGACAATAATTTGTTATGTTTTAATATATGCTAATTACTTAATAATAGTTTTTTTAATACTGCTGGATATTGTGCAACCAATTGCAAATTGGGGTTAAACTAAATTTAAGAAAGCATGATGGATGTACTGTATATTGTATTTGGGGTGGTAATATCAATATGCATTTTTATTATCAGCGAATTTCCATAGGAAAGCTGAGCTATTGCAGTGACTCTTATGGTGAGACCTAAGGTAGGAAGTGATAGATGAGCACCGATCACGGTCCTCAGAACACGTTTTAGGGTGTCATTAAAATTGTATATATATGTATAGGCCTATACGTGTTCGCACTCTAATTTTAGTACACACGTCAGTTTTCTAAGTCGCTCGGACGAGATCGTTAGCTAACAAAATTCAACAACCGAAAGCACATTTTTTTGACAGGAAGTAAATTTTGTTGAGATTTTTCGTACTAGAATAAAACTTTTTTGAGTTTTATATATACAAAATATATAATTATATTATTCTGCACATTTTGTTTTTTTACACGACATCGATCAAAACGAACAATCATAAAAGTACCTGGTTAAAATCCACGTGGGGCATCTTCTGTACCATGGTGGACGTCCGAGGGAGGCAAACTCGCAAAACGTAGTCTATAATCTGAGGCCACAAGGTCGAGGTTCAAAACTCAAATGCTGCGAGCGGATCAAACAACGCGTGAGCCGGGGCTGAAGGCTGATGAGCAAAAATGTATTCTACTAATATATTTCGCACACGTAGGCAGTTATTCAGCGTCTTCGTGAGTAGACCAATTCCCCTAATAGTTCGTTGAAACCCTCAAACATTTTGGTAATACGCTCAACTCACGTCAGCGGTTCAGCTGCGTAATCGTATTATTTGTAGGCTATAACTTAAATTTTTAAGACAAAATTAATGACTTTTGATTTTTGCGTCCCACTGGGATCACACCGAGTACCACGCACCCTTGGTACGCCATTGCTTCAGATGTGATATATAATTATTATTGTTTATAGACCTATATCTTTGGATTTGGCAAAATAATTAATCTCTCAAGTGTTGTTATCTGCTTTAGTTTTAAACCGTAGTGTGTGATGTAGGCTAAGATCTTTATTGTTGTGTAGTGACTGTTTTAGAGAGTGGATGATTGTTTTTAGGTGTGCGCTTGGATTTTGTTTGATTTATACTTGGATTTGTTTGGTATGCCTTAGACGTTTTGATGGTGAGTCTTGTACAAAGCACAGTGGTCTGCTTATGCGTTCTTGTGGGGAGGGGGGGGGGGGTTCTGAAACAATTTAAGATAGATCTGTGTATGTCAAGCACACGTAATGATTTAGTAAGTAACGATTTAGTTAGCTTGAGTATGAAATCGTGGCTTGTCTGGGCTTTCAAAATGAATGGTTGTGATCCAGCTTCTTCCTACCGGAGGTGCTGAGAAGAGAGTACCAAGCGACCTACATCGTTATAAAACATTGCTTATATGATCGAGATCTGGATAAAACATTTTTTGTCATCTGTCTACCGCTTCTGCTCTTCCACCTCTACACCATGTGGTTCGTTTCCTCGGAAACGGTTAGGTTAGGTTTGGGTTATGCGCATTGAAATATTCGTATGGCAAAACAGTAAACTCACATGTGTGTGTGTGTGTTTTTAAATTATTATTTCTGATCTCTGAGTTTTATATTCTTCTTCACGTTATAATGCACAGCGTGTTCCACGTAGGGGTCTTTATATTTTAATTTACTTATTGAACAAATATTTATTATCCAGTAAAATATTGTAACATCTGAATATAGGCAACGCGTACGTATTTTCGTACAAATGTTAATCGAAATCGGTTCATTTGATCCTCAAACATTAAATCTTAAAAAGCCTAAATCTTAAATGCCCTTTTTATTCGAATTCACCATTAATGTATCAATTTCTTACAATACTTCTGATTAAATAGCATCTGCCCATTTCATTAGCATCATTTATTTTCATCTTTTGGTGGTCAGAAAGCAGATAATTTGGTATACAAAGACATTGAAGCTATTTTGTTACAATAAGCTTATAATATGTTAGAAATGGTTAAATCGCTTCCTAGTGAGTGGGGCTGGAACTGCACACAAGCGAAAGTGTGGTTATTCTTCGTAAACTTTGACAGTTTTGAAAGTTTAGAACTGTATACGACAAAGTGCCACCATAATTTGGTAGGAGCGAACAAACCATTAAAAGCACGAAAATGCGATCCTCGTGTTTGTTATGCGTTGTAATCTCAATAATTACAATGGTATTTCTCCAAACAGTTTCTCCAATATTATCTTATCTAGTAATTAATCCAAGTTACTGACTTTAAAACGTGTTTAGTTACCGTACTGTAAAAAATGTTTTCTAGGAGTTTTTTTGAAGATTAATTTATTATGTGGTCCATTTTCGGAGATTGAATTTTAATACTTTAAGAGAAGGCACCCGGTTTGAATTTTGTACTAATATCGTACAGTACAAAATAATTGGCCCTGCTCCTGATTTGATTATTGTACTAAAATCGGTCATAAATTTGTAAAAAATAAATAATAATTAAAGGTTTACTTACTGTCTTATGTGTTTCTGATGATGGAGTAAGTCTCTGAAACTCGTCATTAAAAGGGAAAAAAGGAAGTCACGTGACGGACACAGTAAGTAAACTTTTATTGTATTAGGTTGACTTGGATACCAAAAGAAATATGAATCTTAAATAATAATTACGTGAAAGTTTCTTACTTTTACCAATCAGATCGTTTTATGTTCCCCTCTCACCACAACGCAGGCTAGGCTTGCCTGGCGTAAACCACTTTATTTTTGACTTTGTTTCCAGTGGGTGGTAAAGCAAGGCTAACGGCTATATCGTATTTGTTTTGGTTTCCGGCGTTGAAATTGCATTTTCTAATCATCCATTCATTCAGTGAATGAATATAAGATTAAAATATCTATTGTACTATTGGACTGTAATACAGATGAATGAGAACATAATCCCTCCTTTGACAATGGTGTCATTCAATAATTATTCCTAGTGCAAATACAATGAGTTCATATTTATTACTGCCAAATGTGTGATGGTCTTTTTGAATTTAGGACTTCTAAGTTTAATAACATTTTAGGTGAAATCAGTGTGGATCCATTCCTACTGTAAAATGTAAAATCTAATTTTGCCACTAAAAGTCTTGGTAGATCTTATAAGGTGGGACCAAATTTATAAAAAAATTTCGCTTTAATCGACAATTTTATTAATTACTAGCTGACCCGTACGGCATTGCCCGTGGTTGTTAGTATTTTCAGTCTTTTTGACGTAATTGTATTCTCTTTAAGACGTGTTCGTTGAATACCCGTGCGTATCCTACTGTGGTCATGAAAAAAGGCTACGCTATTTAAGAAAGCACTGAAAATTGTATCCTGTAAACTACTATCTAACATGAAAAAGCTTTAAATATATCGTTTTAATTTATAGTTTTTACTAATTTTGACTTTCACTTAATTTCATTGACAATGTTGCGAGCACCTACAGCCTAAAAGGAAGCTACGTACTAAACTTCATTCCAGTTCGTTCTTATAGGGATTTTTAGTAACTTTGACCCCCCCCCCCCCAAACCGCCCTAAAATTTCGAATTTCTTTTAACCCTTTCTTAGCGAGGGTTTAAATTAGGCCTACCTGGGGGTCGTAGAAAAGATATTTGAATCACTTTGTAACATCCGCGTTAATTTAGGATGTAACAAACTGGTTCAAATAGAGTTTGTAATTTTAAATGTATAGGCCTAATTAGTATAAGATATTGTTTAGTATTTAAATATACAATTATATATCAAAATAAAGCTACGAATTTGATATTTTAATGGCATTTAGTTTAATTCAGATTGTTTGTTTAGTTTTCAATATAATATGTTTAAACTCGTGTATGTTTATGGTTATGCATGGTGTCAAATAATTTGTTTGTTATTATTATTATTGATAGCGAAAATATGTTTTGAAAAGTATTAAAAAAAGCATAGTTATGATGTATTTTATATAAACAATATTTTAAACAGCATATCTCTAAGTAGGCCTATATAGATATTTAATAACCAATGTTTGAGTTAAATTATAATTCTGTAAGCATTTTTCGTTGATTTTTCCTTGTGTTTGTTTATAGTTTCTCAATCTAACCTTGAAAAGCTGTTAGTTTTGAAGAGTATTAAAGTGATTATAAATTTGCTAAGTAATGTTGCTATGGTAATAATTGTAAACAAACATAACGTGTTGCTAAGCTTTTTATACGAACAGCTGTTTTTGTAGCTATGGTTTTGAGTTCATACAGTAAAGGCTGTTGAGTTTCTTCCAAATTTGAAACTTTTTCGGGAAACTTTTCAAATTTTTCTTTACGTATAAACCTTCTATGAACTACTGCAAACATTTTAAGACCAAAATTAGCCAAATCGGTCCAGCCGTTCTCGAGTTTTAGCGAGACTAACGAACAGCAATTCATCTCTTATATAAAATGCAATGTCCTGACTGACGATCAACGTAGAGCCGATTCTATTAAAGCTAGAGACTTGAAATTTGGAAGGTACATCCGTCCAATAATGTAGAGGCGTACTAAGAAAGGATTTTGCAAAATTTTTAATTTAAAGGGTAGAAAATGCGAAAATTCATCCCTCCCATAAGCAGCCATATAACAGATGAAACATCTGATTCGTATTTATTAATGTGTTATTCTGGTTACTATGGTGATAATTCCAAACTCTTTCAAAAAAAGTGTGTTGATTTTATAATAATAGGCCTAACCTAAAATTGTGTTAAACCTTTGGTCCAAATAAGCTGTTTTATTTATAATGTGTAACAATAATATAATGTTAAATTGTAATATTAGATGTTTGAATTATTATATTTCATAGGTTTTAAAGACCTAACCTAAAATTGTATTAAGCTTTTGATTCAAATCAGTTGTTTTATTAATTATGTGTAACAATCATTAGGCCTATGTTGAATTACACGGGATACGAATTACAGGATGTTGAATTACACGGGATACGAATTACAGGCTTTCAAAGTTTCAAACTAAGCAATAGCGAAGCATTGCCGGGTCCACTAGTTTATATATATATAGATATAGATAGATAAGATTCAGGACTGAGAAAAGTTTTGTTGTTTATAACAACTCATACGCTGTCCTCTTGTATATAAGATCAGCTGACCATTTAAATCACACGGCTGTTGCTACAAATAAATGTGTTAGAATTAGTCCTACCACAGCCTAATTTATATCGTAATCGTAATACTTTTATAGTTACTGTACTTCAGTTCAGTTTTTCGTTTTTAATCGAAGAAGGACCAAATTGAAATTCAGTTTTGATTTTTGTTTTGTTTTTGTACTTTTACATGATATCAAACGCTTTTTATAATTTATTATGGTTCATCTTTTAGGCTAGTTTGGTTTTCCGTTGACATTGTTGTTGGTTGGTAGTAGGCTAACCAACAAAATTTCTTCTTATCTAAAACCTAGTTAAGTAATAGTCCTGTTTCTTCAGACTATTACTTGTATGCTTTGCAGGTTACTAATTTAAAAGGAAGTACGACTTGAGGAATAGTTTGTTGTTGGTTTAAATCTAATTTGACTGAAACCTACAAGTAAAGTGTTGAAGTGAATATACTATAGAAGGCTTTATTGCACGTAATCCATCCAGTCCAAGCTACTTGACTTGCACTACTTGCAGTAGTGTTAGAGAAGTCAATGTGATAACAGTGTGCCACTCTCGGTGTTTTTTTACAATTTTATAGGTAAGAACTTTCCCATTAAATCATATTCATACAATTTTTGCTAGTAGATTGTGTTAGTAAACTATAATAGGTAAAACCAGAAAGCAGATGTTTTCCAGTTTAAAATGTATTGTAAATTAATTATTTGTAGTGAAGCAACAAACTTTTTAGATTGTGTAGCCTAATAAGAATTTCTAATTAACTATGTTATCGGTGAAGTATTTGTTTACGATGAACAGGTAGGTTTTATAACTTTGTTACCCTCACTTTGCTTAAAATTGTTTTCTAATACTATCTTAAAGCACTATTATTCAAGTTTAATAGTATTAGACCTAATAGTTTTTTTCTACACATATTTTATATATAAAAATAATCATGGGGGTTTTCACTATATAAGGGATCAGGCCTATACTATAGTCAGGTCTATTTTAGAATTGGTTCAATCAACTTGGAAAATTGTTTGATTCAACAAATATATCTTACAAACATGTAGTATGTGATTAAATATAATAGTTTAAATAGCTTACTTTTACTAAGTAATAACACATTTGTATAGTTATTTGTTTTGTGGCGAATAGGCCTAAAGTAAGTGTGGAAAGTCTTTAAGATTTTGTGTTCTAAAATGAAGCATTCTAAAGTTATAAAAACACAAGGACAAATAGGTCACGTATGCTATTATATTTCTACAGTTTCAATATAGTTACAGTATATAGATACTGCTAAGATAGGCCTACATATGTTTTTGCTTTAGATACAGTAGCTAGTTCTACTGCAATAACCCATTTGTCGAGATAGGCCTACATGTATTGTTTCGAATTCAGTATTTTGAAAAGTGGAGAATGCAGGGAAAAGAAAAAGAAGGCGACTTTTTATCAATATTAGTTATTTACTAAAGAATATCATATCACATATGATGAAAGAAACGATATTATTTAAAAGAATATACGTGTTTAAGATAGATTCTACTAGTTTGCAACAACAATAAAATAATCGTCTGATAAATATTTTATTTAGCATCTATTTATTAAAAAATAGCACAAGAATGACGACTTATTAACAAATTAGGTATGTAGCCTATTGTATTGCCGATAAAGAACTTTGAAAGTGAACAAATTAGAAGAAGATTTTTGAAAAATGACAGAATAATCATCTGACCTAGCTCTGCCGCCGATAAGGCTAATAAGTTATTTGACCTACACTAAACAGAATTTCCCATAGACTACAGCAGTTTCGCCCAACCTTATCCTTATCTCAACGTTGATAAGGCAGACCATTCATCCTTGGCAACTGTCTTATCTTGTTTATATTCAGCTCAATTAAGCAAAACGTATATTCGAATGATGCTTAGGGAAAGCCCGTGTCACTGCCTATGCCAGTCCATTTACATTAACGGTTTACCTGGAAATACAGTAACGTTTCTAACAGGCACCAAATTCAAAGTACTGTATTATTGCCTAGTTATATCATCGACATCAGTTTTATTGGGCGCAATGTTAGCATGACGTCGTCTTAGAAAATAATAGTTGAATCATCTGAAGGCGGCTGAAAATATAAAGGTAAATAAATACTGCGTAGCCTACATTGTTATAAACTTGCTATCGGTCATTAACATATGGTAATACCAACCTAAGAGAAATGAAAAAAAAACATCTACGTATTAGCAAAATATACATCCAGAGAACTCAATGCATGCTAAAATGTTTAGCAACATTTGAAAATTAAGACACCAGTCGGGCTGTAAGTAGGCTAACTACAACTGAGTTCCATTGCCAAGTTAAATGGCTTTTCAAATGGCAACAACTTAATCGGTTTTTACTTAAACGCGTTATACAGTTTCTTTACTTAGTTATGTGTTACGTTACAGTTACACATATGTAGAGAACTTTTATCTGTCTTATAACACTATATAATTGTTCCAGATAAGAAAACGTTTCCTTGTGAGTGAATTTCATTTTGCTTGAAACATTTTTTTTAATATGGGCCAATCTGGAATAATTTTTCCATACAGCGCCTTTTTAGAACATCCATAATAGTTTATTTTTCCTACTAGTTTATTACTATAAATATTCAAAACCTCCCCTTTACAATAAATATGACTTGACTATAAATTAAAGTTTCTAAAAAACATGAATTTGTATCCATCTTCAAATAGTTTGACCATTTGGGGCAGGTTAGGATATTCAGTTGTTTTAAATTCAGATGTTTCCTGTTCATGAACCGTACCAAATAAAATTTCTCTGAACACTGAGAGTCCAATTTAGTGTCTCTAAGACATTTTCTTCTAAATATAATGTTTATTTTTAGTCGCGATTATTACATTTTTATTTTTGTGGCAGGCCTATCTATATTTTGTTGGCAAGGTTACTAAAATATTAAATTATTTAAAAACAATAATTGAGATAACTATAAAATAAGCTAAATTGAAGATCAGCTTAACTCCTACATTAAACTTTAATGTTACTTACCAATTTGTAAATTCATGCTGAAATTGTCTTATTCCTCAAATCTTCGATTTGTTTAATAATCACAATATCACCCATCCATGAATCAACAGTTCATCAGTTCGTACACATAAAGGATCCAACTACTGGTAAGCCTTCACATGAAATACAGTTTACAATTATTTTTTAAATGTTGGTAAAAATGTTTGTGGCCGTTGGCTATGTGATAATATTTATGCCCTCTTTATCAAGAAACCTTAGTATTAATTCCTTTCACTAATCTTTTAATAATATAACAATCAATTAAGATAAGTTTGTACTTGCAGTGTTGTATCTGCAGTTACAGCGATCGGATGCGAGTGAATCTCAGTGCTAAACTTCAACATACGCAAGTATTTGCAGGAATATATTCCTTTCAAATTTAGTTTTATTGATTATAATAGAAATTATTTCAAAATGTAAAAGAAATAAGTAATTCAAATCAACTAACTTCCTAGTCTCTCTTCTAAATACAAATGAGTATTTTAATAGAAACGTTAAATATATTAATTAATAATACCAGTAGTTCAAAAAATTCAAATTTCAAGGCTGGACCTGTAGAACAGGTCTAGCCAAAATGTCCGTTAGTCCAGATATGGAAGTTCAAAATGCAGTAGAATCAATATTACCAGATAAAGACAATAAAAGAAAATTTGATCAGACAGTGAGCCCACCACTTAGTCCAAGTGGATCACAAAATAAAACAGAAACAGTGACACCTCCAACTAAAAATAAAACTATAATTAAAAACAAATACTAAGAATGGAACAATGGCCCATTAGAAGTAATTATAAAAAACATTAATAACTCCAAAATCCACCCAATTAAAATAGGCAAAATAATAGAATCAACTAAACAAAGGATAAGCCATATAATAAAAAAAGGAAACAGTTTATCGGTAATTTGTAACACCCACATAGCCGCAAATAATTTACCAGAACACCCATCACTATCTGAATATTGTGTTTTTATACCTTCAAATAGATTCAAAACAATAGGAATTGTATATATTGAAAATGATGTATCAATAGAAGAGATTATAGCAGAAAGTATATCTCCAATAGACATAATAGGCGCACAAAGAGTAACCAAAAAAGGTCAAGATGACCAAATTTACGAAACCAATGCAGTAAAAATAACTTTTGATGGTAATGTGTTACCAAAAGAAATTAAACTTAGATACTGTACGTAGTAATACCGGTGAAACAATACATATATCCAGTTATTCAATGTTTCTCATGTTTTAGCTATGGACACTTAGCAAGTGCTCCATGTAATAGGGAAAAAAAGTGCAGGGTTTGCGGAGAACAATTCCATGGACAATGCACTAAAGAACCTAAATGCATCCATTGCGACAAAAATCATCCGAGTAACAGCAAAAGCTGCCCGGAATATGAAAGACAATTTGCAATAAAAACCCGAATGAGTTTATACAAGGAAGATTATTTCACAGCAGCTAAAGCACACCCAATAAATTATAAAATAACCAAATTTAACAAATATAACATTAAAACATTCTCAGAAACAGTAAATTTACCATACAATCTAAATAATAACAATTTCCCTATATAAAAGGAAATAACACTTATCAACATGAAACACAGTTTAGTAAATTAAGAAAAAAACCCGTAAGCAGCACTGCCGCATTACTATAGCCGAATTTTCTTATCAGGGAATAACTAGTATGTTTATAATGAGAGTTTACCCCTTCCTATAACGAGTTTTGTTCCTTGTTCCTGAAACTGTTCCAAATATACCTTTGCACAAGATTATAGTAAATTTAATTGCCTTTCGAATGATATAGCTCATAAATTGCACTGGGGTTTATTAGTGGGAGAAATTGATTAATTACCTTACATTGATAATGAAAAAACATTTATCGGGATTTCGTATCAATTTTGACCCTTGTTTCAGAAACTGTACCTGAATTACCTTTGCACAGGATTGTACTAAATTTAATTATCTTTCGAACGATATAGTTCAAAAATTGCACACGGGCTGTTGAGTGGGAGAAATTGCGCAAAAACCTTACACAGATAATGAAAAAATCATTTATCAGGAGATTCCTGTCAATTTTGTTCGTTGTTCCGAGGACTGTAGGCCTACCTGAATTACTTTTGCACAGGATTGTAGGAAATTTAATTGCCTTTCGAACGATATAGCTCAAAAATTGTACACGGGCTTATGAGTGGGAGAAATTCCGCAAAAACTTGACGTGGATAATGAAAAAATCATTTATCGGGAGTTTCTTATCAATTTTGTTCCTTGTTCCGGGGACTGTACCTGAATTACTTTTGCACAGGATTGTAGTATATTTA
>JAGFPH010000004.1:2058175-2114866 GCA_018207615.1 Philaenus spumarius
TTTCCTATAAATTTTGTTCCTTGTTTCGGGGACTGTACCTGAATTACGTTTGCACAGAATTGTAGGAAATTTAATTGCCTTTCGAACGATATAGCTTAAAAATTGTACACGGGCTTATGAGTGGGAGAAATTGCGCAAATACCTGACATGGATATTGAAAAAATCATTTATCGGGAGTTTCCTATCAATTTTGTTCCTTGTTCCGTGGACTGTACCTGAATTACTTTTACACAGGATTGTAGGAAATTTAATTGCCTTTCGAACGATATAGCTAAAAAATTGAACACGGGCTTATGAGTGGGAGAAATTGCGAAAAAACCTGACATGGATAATGAAAAAATCATTTATCGGGAGTTTCCTATCAATTTTGTTTCTGGTTCCGGGGACTGTACCTGAATTACTTTTACACAGGATTGTAGTACATTTAATTACCTTTCGAACGATATAGCTCAAAAATTGCACACGGGCTTATGAGTGGGAGAAATCGCGCAAAAACCTGACATTTATAATGAAAAATTCATTTATCAGGAGCTTTCTATCAATTTTGTTCATTGTTCCGGGGACTGTAGGCTACCTAAAATACCTTTGCACAGGATTGTAGTAAATTTAATTACCTTTCGAACGATATAGCTCAAAATCTGCACAAGGGCTTATGGGTGGGAGTAATAATGCAATTTCCTCGCTCTAACTTTGCCATTTTGGTTTGAATCAAACAAACCGCCATTTTGTGTAAAATCGAAAAATGAAAATATCAGTGTCTGGGACATCCTACAAGGACCCTTCCACTAAAATTTTATCTATTTTGATGCATATTTACTACCATTTTATCAAGGTGGGAAAATTCCATATACTTATATACCCTTAAATCCCTACCCAAAAACGATTAATCGGTATAACTCCGCCATTTTGAATCCGATCGAAAAACAAAAAAAGTATATCTGAAGAATCCTACTAGGACCCTTTCACCAAAAAATCAGCAATTTTGAAGCATATTTACTACCACTTATCGATCCGGGAATAAAACAGATATATATATATATATATATAAAGTAATTTCCAAATTGGGTCGAGCGTAATAGCTCTTATTTTCTTCAAAAATTCGGCTAAAAAATGAGTCCCTAAATAGGTACGACATACTTAGTGATTTAGAAGACGATTACGAAAACATTTCCTCGGAAAGCACAACTTATAGGTCAACCTTGAGTTTAAATAAACCAAGGACACAAAGTAAAAATTCATATTATAAACCTACAACTATTAGGCCTTCACCAACACCATATTTAAATAAAGATAACCCTAAAAAAATTAAAATAACTCCAATAATTCCAAACAAAGAGCATAACTACAGTCAAGTTAAGGACAGACCTAAACCAACAGAAAATTTTGACAATTTAATAAAAAAACATAAACTTCAGAAAACAGGTACAAAATTGGATAAAAAATATTGCCACTAAAAAAGAATATAGCAATCCCCAGGAAAATACTATTCAAGATTTAATAGAAATATTCAAATCAAACAGCACAACCAAAAATAAATCCATCACAAAACTACCAAAAATAACATAATAAATAGATATAAAAATAAGTCATAGTAATAAAAAACATCTAAACCATACGAGCAAACATATAATACAAAATCACGTATCGTATACATATACATATATGTTATAAAATCCTGGTCCAAGAGTCTTGAATCCATGGTCCAATCATTTTTGGAATAGGAAAGGCCAGACGGACCTCTGGCGAGAAGATTCATACCATTCCACATTCCAAAATTCCATCAAAATACAATCCATAGAATGTCCTAACTATAAAATAAATAACAAAACGCATACAATCAACCAAATCACTACTTTATACAAATACATAAATAAATAGGAACATGTATGTTAACCCACTAATGCAGAAAATTTAAACAAATATAATCAATAAAAGAAAAAATGAGTAGGCCTATATTAAAAAATCAAAGTAAAAGTGAAACAAACCAAAGTGAAAACAGAAAAAAAAACATACAATATAGTGACAGTGAACAATGAGCTTTATGTTTATCCAAAGCTCGCAAAGAAATAAAGTTTGTACTTTTATAAAATCATGTTCAAAAACATGAATTTTCGTGGGTTCTCTGACAGAAGAATTTATACATTTTTGTTGATGTTATATAGCCTACCATTATGAAACAATTCAACTATTATTTACAATTTCAAGCAGTTTTTAACCTTTATTATTATGTTCCTTATATTTAGGAGCCTATAGAGTGTATCAGACCTAATTCAGTTTTAAGAATGACTGTATGTAAGCCGAAGTCAAAGGTCTACATAATAACTATACGGTATATACGAGACAAATCAATTATAGCTTAAATAAACATTATAAATATGACAATGTATACATGTTAGCTTTAGGCTACAGTAGAGGTTTATCGTACATGAGTCTTTGAACCCGCTTCTGCAGCTCACAAGTCGATTTAAAAAGGAAGGACTTATTTTTCATTAGCCTATTATTACACTCATGGGCGGATCCAGCCGGTTTTCAAGAGGGGCTTTCCCCGGGGTAAATAATAATTTTTTGAATACAGTGCTTGAAAACGTTTTTCTAGACTATTTCACTAGCACCTATTTTGAATAGGAATTAAGGAATATACGCTTTACCCAAAAATTAAATTTTATTATAACAAATTCTACAAATTAAATCATAAAATTGAACTGATACTTGAAAATTTAAAATAGCTTCATTCTATAAATGTATTTCACTTTGTTTCACTCAATTAGAACAACTAAACAAAACTCTCACAAACGTATAGTATACAGTTCCAGCAAGACGTTGCCGAACTGTAGACAATGGGAAAAGGTAACGGCTAAAGCTGCGCGCACACTGCACCGACCGGTACGGGCGACCGGGATTTTTATAAAAGTCAAATGCATGTTTCTTTGTGGAGGTGCGCGTACTATACACCGACCGTTAACGGACAGTTCACCACTTTCGCAGTTATGAAAAAAATCTGAGTGGAAGAACTTTTAGACAATCCACGGCGTGCCGTGCCGGTTGTACCGGTCGGTGTTAACGAGCCTCACCGGAACGGAATATTCGCCATTTGAGTTTCGATTACTGTGGTGACAAGATGGATGTAGGTGTACTATTTCTTTGGTATACAATTATACAGAGCTATATAGTATGAGGCATCCAGACTATTTTAATAACTCAAGACCTCGTTTCAGTTATTTTAAATTTAACCCGTGTTTTGGGACCAAAACCAACGTTTTTTTTCTTGATTTTCCTCTTCCTCCAAAAGAAGTGCATATACTACAGCTAGCTCTGCATCAACTTCCATCGCACTTTGTTACAATACAATAAACAGGTGCAACACAACTTCAGGGCCAGGGCCAGATTTCTAAATAGGCTTAGTAGACTGCAGCCTAGAGCGGCAAATGTTTAGGGCCGGTAGTTAAATTTGTTATTTAACTGAAAATAAACACTTTGGGTTTTATTTAACAGCAGAAAATATTTATAAACATTGATGTCATGATTTTTATGCTGCTACGAAGCGATGGGAGTGCTTAACAGTTGATATAGAGGAATCTTATCAGAAGAAGGCAGTAAACAAATTGCGGCCTACTTGGTGGTCAGCAAGAGACAATGCGTGTCAAAGTTTACGAGAATCTTGGCAAGAAATACACACTGCTTGGACAGAAATTTCAAATGACAACAGAAAAAGCAAAGACTAGATGTGAATCCCGAATACTCTTCGAAGATTGGAGTCCGCTTTTTTTCATTACTTTGAGGAATCGTCCATGGATATAACAATAAATATAGACTACGTAGAAGACAGCAAAATATGTTTGTATTGATAATGGACTCCTTTATTGGTGAGTTCAAGAAGAGACGAATAGCCTATAACGAGTTTCAAAACAGGTTTTACTTCTTATCTCAGTTGTATGAAAACAAGAAAGATATGGATGAGGAATTGGGGTAAAAGGCAACTAATCTCTACTACATCTATACATACTATTTGGATTCTGATTTCGTTGACGAGTTCATCCACTTCCGAAAGTACTGTGTTGCAGGTGCAGAAATTTAGCCCCCAGCAGAGAAATCATTGCAAGAAATTTCGAAATTTCTGTGATGTAAATCCTTAGAAGATGTGTACCCGAATTCTGACATCGCACCAAGAATAAAGACTGTGCATACTTGCTACACATTGTCCTGGAGAACGTAGTTTTTCCTGCCTCATAAGAGTTAAAAACTACGAACCAGCATTTCTGAAGAAAGGTTGAACTCGCTTTATTTACTGTGTGTATTGAGGCAAAATAATAAAAAAAGATAACACCAATTAATTCTGTAGTTGGATAAAAGGAATCCAAATACACAACTAAAGGGGCAACAAATGGGATCAAGCCTACAGGCGGTAAATTCTTAAATCCGGCCCTGCACTCGACGAGACTGAGACACAAATGGCTTCCTCTTCTCTTGCCAGTCGGTGCAGTGTGCGCGTAGCTTAAGGGTCTGCTGTAGTGGCGGCCATCTTGGATTTTTATCCCATAAGAGCAATGTTAAATTTCAAACCATTTATTTCGTTTACTTTTTATCATAACATTGTTTGCAAGGTATCATTTTAAGCACAGTCACAATACGCATCCATCTTGCAATTTACATTTTTTAAAAAATTTTATGTAATTGACATTTTGTGAGTACAAAGTTTGAATTTTTTTCCTAACACAATAAAAAAATAATAATGAAAAATAATTTGCAAGCCGGATCCGCAATTTTATAAAGAATATTCAGGTTTTTTTTTCAACACTCAATTACAAAAGATAGACTTATAAAATGGTTTGAAATGAGGCAATGTCAGCGCAAGAAATTGCACTGTTTAGATAGGGATTATAGTGAGGGGCGCTAGCGTTTCCTGTTGATTTCTCGTTTACTGGAGCAGACCCTTAACACGCTTAGGGCGTTGAAGAATTGTGCGTATTTCGCGGAAATACCCAAATAGCCTCGGAACACTAAATCACTTATATCAATCGAAAATATAGAACTTGCACTTCAAACCGAAATAAAAATCATTACCACAAATGTATCTACTTAAAATAGATCCATCGATTGAAAAATGTGTTTTTTCTCGTTGGTTGAAAACTGTCCAATTGCAAGGTTTATAAAACAAACTTAAAATCCAAGAAACTATAAGAGAGACGAATGATTAGAAGACCTTGACGAATCCAATGGTGTGCTTATCTTCTTCTTAAAACAAGTCTGTATAAAGGTTATGTGCCTTTAAAAAATTACGGATTTGAGTCATTTCTTTGTGCTTTCTCGCGCGGCATCAGTTGATTTAGACAACTACAATTTTACAACGAAGGTTACATATGTAAATGTAAGTTTTAGAACAAATTTTCAAATACAAAAATTAAATTAAAACATTTTCTCTTCAATGGTTTTTGTTTTATTGAGATTGGATAATATTTCGTGGGTGAAATTATTCGATACAAGTTGAGTTGTCTGAGACTACTTAATTCAGCAGTCTGTCACTAAGAGGGTTACACAAAAATTATAATAACCCAAACCTAAAGGAGGGGGGCTGCAGTCCCCACAGCCTCTCCCTCCCCCTGGATCCGCCAATGACTACACTACTCTTACGTAATGTTTGCTATTTCTGACAACTAAAGTGTGGTACTAAGATTTAGACGTATTGAAATAACACGTTGGTGTTATTTCAATTTTACTTCTTAATAGCCACCTTACCAAAAATTATACTTTATCAAATAAATTATCGCTATGATGAGTATAATAGATTCCAAAATAGTAAATTTAATCAAGTATTTGACGAATCTATAGATTTATTACTTAGTATGCTATCTCTTGATGTGTTCAGCAACCCAACAGATGGTTTGTATCTGGTTTTAAAGAGAAGAGCACAGACGGACTACAATGGCATTCAATTCATCTTTTTAGAATCTAAACTACAGAAACATTAATGGCCTTCACTCGGAAACGAATGAGGTACTTCAAGCTTCGGAGTCAGGTTCGCTAACCCCTCAGCTACAAGGCTGCCGCCGGACCAAGAGCAAGCCATTTGCATAAGGCCGGTTTCACACGGACCACAATCGCTTGTGGTATGTGGGAGCTACTATTTTTGATCTGTGGTACCACAAACGCAGTGCATGTTAAATACATTGGCAGGCATGGCAGTGGCACTGATAATTTAACACAGTGTCGCCTGCTGTGGTTGCGATTATTTTCCTTGCGCGTATGGTACCTGGCTCGAACATCAACGCTCCCACTAGCTTCAGTACGACAACCGCATGTGCTGTGATAGTGTTCCCTCCAATTGTACCTCAAGTTTACTTGGTTATATTTGAGTTTTGAGTTGTTCGGTACTTAATAATGTCAGATTTGGACAACTCATTTTGCAACTCAGAGTGCAGCAAATAAAACTGACTTTTGAAGAGAAGAGAACTCGCAATAGGATGGACCCAATAGTGCCTGAAGACTTTTCTACGACGTCGGATAGCTCGATGAAGTAGAATATACAATAAAATATCCTCTATTTCTTCTTCCATACTCACTGTCAATAAAAAAACTATTTACAACCACATGTACATAACCTTAACTGTCCCAATCACAAGCGTTTCTCGAAAGTCTCTCAGCGATAGTCGCATTGCAATGCCGCATGTCGGTCCCACATCCTACATGCGATATGGTTTAGAGCGCATGGCTGTTTGGACAGACTATAACTACCCTACGAAGTTTCGGATTATATATTGTAGGCCTACAGTATAGTCTACTATTTATGTTAATTAAATAATACCTTTTTCCCATACCATCAAACAAATGCCATCTCGAGGTTGCCATACTGCACTTTTTTTGGCACTAATAAAGCTATCAATTGTAACGACATTGTGTTTCTATCTCTATCAAAAGGTATGCATTTTTCGTGGGTTTTTACCTAATCTAATTAGCTTTTGTAATTATTATTTTAATAGTAAATAAATAATTTAATTGTTTTCGTCTCAACTGTGACTTTGCAAACCTTGTGTTATTAGTCAGTAAAAGGATTTCTGTTATAATTGTTTATACTTTAATAGATATTTTACGAAGTACAACTTATTATTCACTGTTGTATGTACACATAGCGTAGGCATAGGCTACATTATTGTTGATAATTAAATATTATAGCCTAAGTATTTGTTAGGTTATGTGTGACTAATGTATGATAAAGGAATGACTAAGCACGCAATGGCCTACCTTAACGCGTATCAAAAGATATCATTCACCACCCAGTAGGCTTATCAGCTATCAAACTTAAAACAAATCAGTTTAATCACATCAATGTTCACGTAAAGAATGCATAGTGTGTATGAATAACACATAGTGTATACTATGTATATTGGCTCGATTACATACTGACGTAGTCAGTGAAAAATTTCGGGAAATAGGTTAATTTGTAGGCTGACTTATCGGTGGAGGGGGTGGTTCGTCAGTTTTGGGAAATTGTACATTGTACTACCAAAAAGGAAAGGAAAAGTGTACCTATGGTAATTAGCGACGAGGAGAATCGGGGAAAGTAGAAAAAGTAAGGGACATTTTTTGAGTTCAGAATAACTAGTTAAGAAACTAGGTATTCGGGATGATTCCTCGAGTATTATGATATTCGAAATCCAACCATAATCGTCCTTCTTCCTACTCTCGACTTCTTGAGTCAAACAGCGGGCATCTAAAGCTAAGAAGAGGTTCCTTGAAGGATCCAACAAATCGTGTTCACTTATCGTGTATCATGTCACGTCAGTATTTCATGAAATTATCTCAAATCGTATTCGATTAGGCCTATCGTTTTTTCGCGGAGTTTCACCATTGTGTTTTAAATCATTTTTAACAGCGTAAATAATTCAAAAAATAGCTTAGCGTAAACCCTACTGAAACCATCTTTTTTGTAGATTTTTGCCGTTGAGGTCTAAAAACTATTTACCATCGGTATTTCATAAAAGTAAGTTAACACAAGTTTTATTTGTGTGTTGTTGTTTTTTTCTTTACATTTTGCCGTTGTAGGCCTATTTAAAATTATGTTTTAACGTAGGTACGGTACTTCATAAAAAAATGACTTTGAGTGAACATCGTATTTTACTACGGCATTGGTTTCTTTCATGGATTTATTTCTTTAATAATTGAAGGTTATTGGACACCCTGTATTTAGTGATAATTCCTTCTGTAAATAAGAAGTAACTTAGCCCTACTATGTCAAAAAGTACGAGTAGCCAATATGAAGTGTAGTAGGCCTATTTAGTATAATAAGACAGTAGGTACCGGTATCCAAAATTTCATGTTTGCAGTATTTCCGTTTGAAATTAACTTAAATACGTAGCTGCAATATGTTCTCTATTAAAAACGTCTTTCTCTCCAATATATTTTGATCGAATAACTAAAACAAAATGAACACAGTTTCCTACATGTTTTAAAGATTGAAAGTCATGAAGAAGTCTGAGTAAAGTCATGGAATTTTATAAGGTCAAATTACTTACTATCCACCAATGTGATATACACTGTAAGTTACAATTGGTATCTCCTTAGTAGCCTACTATTGGATATAGGGGCACCAAAGTTATAAATAATAATTATTAGCCTAACATTAGGTCAAAGTTCTGCTTATCCAACAGCAACAACGGAACAAAATAAGGCATTAATACCTTATACACAAATACACTTACAAATTACTTATCTGTCGTTTGTTTATTTTTGTAAAATCTGACAAACAGTTTTAAATTGTGGAGGATACATCCTTATATCCATCCCCCTTGGCTACACACCTGCCTTGGCAAAAATAATATCCTTGCCGTTTTCACATACACACTTTATGTATTACACAGACAAAGCAGAAAAAGCTCATTGCCAGCAACGGCGGCTTTACCGGTATTTGCAAATATGGCCTTCTTAGCATACAGCAACTTCTTATACTTTTTTTTTAATTGGGTACATAATAAAAGAACTACTGGTTTGGTATAAAATCTGGACAAAAAAATGTATTCTACATTAATTAATATTTTCTTTATGAAAAATACCATGGGTAATACAATATTTACTATCACAGTAACCATAAAAGTGCTCCTTCAGTTTGGTAGTTTGGACCTCCAGCACTGTTACCAGTAATTGGTGCACATAAGCCTAATTGGTGGAATTCTATTTACTTCCAGCAAGTGAATGATTTACTTGCCTCTAATGATGTTTCTATGTTTATTAGTCTCGCATAAAGTAAAGTAGAGTGTTTAAAAAAATTACAAATTGACTTTCACATATGTTTTTACTATGGTATGTAGGCCTATGTTCTGCTTGTGTGATTCACCTGAAATTGATTTAGCCTATAGATCTTTTGTCATTATTTAAAGGCTTCTACTAAATGTGATTTTTTGGTATTTGGTATTTGGTTTATTAGCCTCATTTGGTTACATTTCTTATTGAACATTTGAGTTGTCACATATCATGATAAAACGTATACACTGAATAAAAATTAATACACATACATAATACACATACAACACAAGTAATAAAAATAAGACATATATAACTATGTTAACAATTTCAAATTAATCATACAATAAAACAACTACAAATAAAATCCATTCAAAGCCCCAGGTACTCCTCCATCGAGTAAAATGCCCGCTTTACTAAGAAGGCCTTAAGTTTATTTTTAAAGGCTTTAATGCTAGGCACTTTCTTTATATTGTCTGGCAACCTGTTGTACAATTTGAGACCAGAATAGCGCAGCCCGTCCTCCAACAACTTTAATCTATGTACTGGGTATTGAAGCATTTGCCGTCTCATGGAATATCCATGTTTGTACTGATCGACACCCCTATAATTACTTCTAAAAAAGAGCAGGACATTCAGGATGTATATACAAGGAAGAGTTAAAAATTTTAATTTCGTAAATGAATTTCTGCAAGATTGCCTACCTTTTAAATTACAAATTATTCTTATAATTCTCTTTTGAATAGAACAAATGTTTCCAGACTCTACCGAGTTCCCCCATAGAGCAACACCATATTTGAGGTGAGAGTACACATATGCAAAATATACTGTTTTAATTGTATCCGGATTGGAAATACTTGAAATAGTACGTAGTGCAAAACAAGCTGAGTTAAGTTTATTTGAAATGAAGGTAATATGTGATTTCCAGTTTATGTTTCCATCAATTACCACTCCCAGAAATTTTGACGAGCCTGTACTTGGTTCTAAATGATTAATTGAAATTTTGTCTTTTAATTGTTTACAACTGAACTCCATTAGCAGTTAAGTTTTAGACCATTTGATAAAAACCAATTTTCTGCCATAATCAGTGATGAAGTAACCGACTTAAGTGGTGTCATCAGCAAACAGGACAGCTTTTGCTTCCCCAATATTATAAGGCAGGTCATTTATGTAGACCAAAAACAGTAAAGGACCCAATATTGATCCCTGAGGCACACCTCGAGAATTTATTTCCCAAGAAGAGCAGTGCAATCCGTAAGAGTCTGTATAGACTACTCTTTGCTTTCTACATGTTAAGAATGACCACAACCACTCATTTGCCTTTCTACGAATACCATAATAGTTTAGCTTATAAATGAGAACTGTATGGTCGACACAATCAAACGCCTTTGAGAGGTCACACATTAGAGATGCTACATGCATGTTCTTATCCAGCGAGCGAGTTACAGCATCTAGTATATTATATATAGCAGATTCTGTAGAGAGGCCTTTCCGGAATCCAAACTGGCTCTCTGTTAAAACATTAAATTTATCAAAAAATTTCAAAATTCTGCTCAGAACTACTCTTTCAAAAATTTTAGACAAAACCGGTATTAGTGCTATAGGACGGTAATTTGTAATGTTAGATTCATCTCCTTTTTTAAAGATAGGTTTTATTAGGGAATATTTAAGTTTATCCGGAAAACTACCATTCTTAAAAGTCTGATTGATAAGAAAAGACAATGGTTTTGAGATAATATGGGAAGAAGCTTTCAAAACTTTGGTAGGAATACCATCCCAACCCATAGCGTTTGTATTATTTAATCCCGAAATTACTTTATACACTTCTTCCGCAGTGGTTGGATTTAAAAAAATTGAATTTGAAAATGGATGTTTTTTGTTTTTTAAGTGTTTTATCATACCGTCATTGTTAGGTTTTAGTCCCAAATTATCGGTAATTTGTATAAAAAAATTACCAAACGTGCTGGCAATTTCAGACGGGTTTTCAATAATGGATCCTCCACTGCAAGTCTCAAATCACTACCTCCAGAAACGCCCACAGCTCCAGTCTCTCTTCGCACAACCTGCCAGACTGCCTTGGATATATTTTTTGACCTATCAATGTATCTGTCATTCGCCATTTTCTTAGCAGCTTGAATGACTCTCCTCAATATTTTACAGTAAAGCTTATAGAAATTAGAAGCCGCAGGGCAGCATAGGGTCTGCTGGCTCTCAAACAGGACACGTTTTCTTTCACATGATATTCTAATCCCTGTGGTAATCCAGGGAATTTTTACAGTTTTGTTTTCTAGTTTTACCAATTTCAATGGAAAAGCTTCATCAAATGCTCCATTGAATTCATTAAAAAACTGTCAAATTTGTTTTTTGTTTACCTTTGTTCAAAGTCTTTCCATTGTTTATTTTATGTAAAGATTTTATATAAAGAAAGTAGTTGATATTTGTTTGGAGTACTACCTCTTCCGGTTAACTTCCTGAGAATTTAAGCAATTTAAAATCTATAGATCTTTTGTCATTATTTATAGGCTTCTACTAAATGTGATTTGTTTACCTTTGTTCAAAGTCTTACCATTGTTTATAATTTTATATAAAGAAAGTAGTTGATATTTGTTAGGAGTACCCTACCTCTTCCGGTTAACTTCCTGAGAATTTAAGCAATTTAAAATCTTTTACTCTAAAAGTATGCAGTGCTATATTCTATATTTGTAAATATGTAACATTCCTTACATAACTTTTACCTTGAGAACCTTGTTCCCTGCATTCTTTAAAAGTTAAAGGTTTTATTTAATATAATGTTGAGGTATACACTAGGCCTCCTGTTTAAATTGTTTTTTGTAGTTGCCTAGAAATAAGTTACGGTATGCATTTTACCAACTTAAACATGCAACAGAATGATAATGATAATGATAATGTTTCTAATTTTTATGTGGCTGGGAACTGTTTATTGAATATATATTAAAAACAGAAACACACAAAAACACTTAAAAAAAAGAATTTAACAACAAAAATGTTAATGCTAAATATTTATTTTATAAATGCCATTTCATCCAGAACAAACAATTTATTCTTAGCATAGTCCTAGTAATCATGTAGGCCTAATCTTTTCTAAAGACAATGTTTAATTATTGAGTACGGTATGGGCATCAAGAAAAAAAAAAAAAAAAAAAACATCCTCATCATTTCAGATGTCTTGATATTAATTTGTTGGATGATATCCTTTTAATATTTGTCAAACTATTATGTATTATAATGTTAATGTTCAATAAACCAAACCCTTTTAAATTTGGATAATTTTCAGTACCTCTAATAAGTTAATTCAGAATATACTATTTATAGGATAGGCTACAATAATACATTGTAGGCCTACTAAATGAAAAAATGAGTGTATTGCTTTCTACTCTGTCGATAATATGTAGTTTACATTTCAAGATATTTAAACGAAGTATTTAGATATAAAAGAGGTAGCCTTGCTAATCTATACTTATTGACTTATTGTATATCTATCTTACATTCATATTGAAAGTAAACCACTTACAAAGTTAGTTATAGACTATTATATAACGCTTAAATATAATATATCATTCAGGCAAAAGCTTTTAAAATAACTATTACTTGTGCAAAACCAATAGTGAATTATTAAGAATCTAGATAAAGAAAACATCATGTAACTATCATGCTTATAAGTTTGTTTAGTTTTTTTAATTCAAGTGTAATTAATTGGAAACAAACCTAACCTTTCCTAACAGGTGGTTATAGTCTGAAATAACAGTTAATATCTACATTCTTGTTTTTACTAATAGATTTCTTCGTATATTAATAACCTTAATTTTTATATCAATTACTTTGGTGTAAGATGTGTAAGTTGTTGAAGTATGTGAATAAACTCATACATTTTTATAAATTTGATATAAAGATGTAAAATTACTTTTGCGGCAGACACTCTTATTGAGGCATGAAGCACCTGAGGAATCGTAAGTTGGAAAAATGATTTATCTACATTGCTGTACCAGCTATTATTAGAAATTAGCAATTTCACAACTCAAAACGAAGCTGCATCTTAAAATGTATAAACAGATCCTTAGAGTTTATAGGCTAACAGGTACTGTAGGCTATAGTGTTTGATATTATCAGATTATGATTTACCGTACCGTCCCCAAAGGCTATACCAACCATAATACACATTTAAAATAAAAAAAATTTTAACTGGAAACTTGATTTTTGTTTGTTTCTAATGACTTTCAAATTTTGATTGCAAAATTTTCTTGAAACCTTTTTTTTAACAAAGGTGCATTTTTGTTACAGCCTCCAGAGAATGAGCTGCAAAAGGTGGGGGTAGGAAGTGATCGCATTATGTCAGAACACCAGTTACGCGTGCAGCGATCACTACAACGCCTTAATGTGCCTGATTGGTATCGCAATTCTACGTTACCTGCCCAAGGATTTCTGCTCAAGAGAAACAGTGATGCTGGGATCTCTCCTGTGCAAGCAGGATCTGGATGGCCTGGACTTGCTAACAAAACAACTTCCCTTTCTAGTTTAGGTTCCACACAATCTGCAGCACCCCGTAGTCCAACAAGTAAGATTGTTTATTCATCTAAATAAGATTAATCATCTAGATTTTAAATGGACATTCACTTTGAATCTATTTTGGTTCGGTTTATCAAGATTTTCTGGAAAGGGGAATTATCATGTGAATGAGATTAAGTTATTGGGGAGTTAACTCTAACATCTTTAGGTTTTAGAAAATCATTTTTCAGTATTTTTATTCATTCCATATATCATATTCTTACTCTCTCTAATAACAGCTTAATGCTAGTATATCGCTGTATCTGCTATCAGATGTTTGAATTAAACTGTTTACAAGCAATTATTAGAATGACAAGTGCCTTATTATGGAAAGATCTGTTACTCACTTGACTTTAATTTACTCAGTAACCTTGACCATATCTGTCTAACTAGAAGAGGACCTCATTAAGAAATTCTCTTCTCTGGAATTTGCACGTCAGAAAATTAATAGTTTTCACTAATCTAATCTGAAATTTTCTATCATTATATTCTTGTATATTATAACATTATTATTGTTACAATCAGTGGCGGATCCAGGGGGCTCAAGCCCCCCCCCCCCCCCCCTCTTGCATAACAATAAATAATAATCCACTTTCAGACAAAAAGCAAAATCTTCTCTGTATAACATTATCTTCCATGCATATTTCTAGCAGTTATAAATAATTGCATGATTGTATGACTATAGCATTCGTAATATTTTGATATTATTTATTATAAGAAATGTTTGATCTTTCAGTTAAAAACATGTATACTATTCTGTACGTTATACTCACATTAGTGGTATATTATTTCCAATTTGTAATTAATTAAATTTAATTTCTATTAATGAATATACCTGTAGTCATATTATATAGCTAATACTTTGCTATAAAAACCTAACAAAAGAGGCCTCAAATCACATCGGTTTTCCTCCGCTCTTCCTTTTCTGATGGGTGTTAAGCCCCCTCCCCCCCTTTGGACAGTTATTCTAGATCCGCCACTGGTTACAATTTATAGAAATGCTGTATAAGGTAAGTTGAAGGGGTTCAGCTTTTATAGTGTGGTTTTTGTTTTAAATTAAAGTTCAAGTTAAGTTAAATTTGTTTCTAAATATATCCTGGCTTCTTATCTATCTGCTCTAGATCATTTAAATTGATATAGATGGTTAAGTGTAGGTTTGTAAACTGTTGAAAATCCAAGTTCTTTCATTCTCCTCTCCACCGTGGGTGGCGCCGTCTTGACAGCTCAGGCCAAAATCTGCTGATAAGTAGACTCTTTTATCCAACCAAATTTGGCCTCAAATCAGTAGTCAGTTTGTAAGACTTTAAAATAGAAACAGTTAGACTAGTTGTCTTAAATTTCCTCAGGATTATTTATCCATAATTTATCTGCAATTGAAAAGTAAATATAATTTCAAAATACTATAATTTTATAAGCAATCTAAAATGGATTACAATGTAAGATAGAACGGAACATTTATTGGTCCTTCAGTACATGTACAACATTGCAATAGACTTCCTCACATACAGGCTTAATTTATTCATTAAAATTTAAAACTAACATTACATGTGACCCAGGCTTACTACAGTAAGATAATCCGGCACGCTTGGGGATCCAGTGATGTGCCGGATTATCGAATATGCCGGATTATCGAGGTTTTCCTTTAAAATAGTTTAAACAGGGAACAAACCATAAATAAACACACTTGTACTAATATATACATATATATTACACTGTACACAAAAGTATATATAGAGTGGACACGTAAATTACACGTTGAAACTACGTAACAATAACTGCTTAGAGAGATTGCCGCTAACTGATAGACCTCAGGTAGGGACGGCTCCATTTCCCTTTGTTGTTGGCTTCGTCAGTACGTGGTGAGGGTTTGCTATTTTTAATCCAGCCTGTCACAAATTCTTCGAACCCCTTTCACTTCCAAACCGTGCAAAGCGGTTTTAAATTGAACAACTATATACAAGAAATTCAATGTATCTTTTTCCAAAGACTTCAATTTGTTCAAATAATCTTCATTAAGTGGAATATGTTCAACAAAATACTGTCAGCAACAAAAGTGTTAAACGATCCCTTTAACCGAGAACATTTTTAAAGGATGACGAGAGCAGATTGTTTTGAATCGGTTCGATTTTTAGGAGAAATTTAATGTTTGTTTTGGACAAGTTTATTGAGCAGTAGATTTTTACACACTGTTTTTGACGCATTCGGAGCCAACAGACAGTGTAGACCGGGCCTAAATCACTCAGTAATTACAAAAACTTCCATTTTTAATGAGTGCCAATTTTCAAGATGATGGATGCCGAACTATCGGGTCTGCCAGATTATCGAGGTATTACTGTATATTGATTTCACAACTTAAATATTCCTCCGAGTTATAAAATGGGTGCTCTTTCAGCCAATCATAAAAAGCATGATATAAATTATCATTTGACAGCTTTGAAAAGTGGCAGGCAGTTTATTGAACAGTTTGATTCCTAAAGCTAAATGATAATTCTTGGATTTATTCAATCTATGTCTTGGTTGTTCTCCAAATCTGTGACCAAATCTGGTATTGTAATCATGAATTAGGCCTCTAACTGGATACATATGTAAATAATTATTCTTTACATCCACTACTATATCAAACGTATAATAAGTTTATAACAGTTAAAATACCAGTTTTAACAAACATTGGCTTGCAATGTTCTAATTCATCTGAGTTTGTTAATATTCTCAAAGATATTTTTGAAGAATTAAAATTGTGTGTATTTCTTATTCTATTTCCCAAGATAAGAAGTTCACATCTTAAAATACCTTCAAAGAAAGCAAAGTATGCCATTTTTAAATATTCAAAAGTTACTTGACTCTTAAGATGGACTAATAAATAAATCGCCCTTGACAATTTCTTCTTAACATAATCTTTATGCACTGACCAAGAGAGCATACTATCAATTTGTATACCAAGCAAAGTTACAACTTTTCCATATGCAGGCTTATAACTATGTTTACCGGTATATTTATTTTGTAGAGTGACTAAAAGTTTTTGAGTTTTTTCTTCATTTAAAAACAGTCCATTTATCTCAAACCAGTTAGTTGCTTAGTTTAAAACACTAGCTGCCACATTATCCAATTAAAAAATGTCTTTGTGACTTACAAATAAAGAATCCACATACATTGTTGAGGAACATGAAACATTTAAACATAAATCATTAATTAAAATAAAAAATAATATTGGGCCCAACACCGAACCCTGTGGAACGGAAGAGTGGTATTAGTTATTTTTGAATGTCTGCCATTTATATCTATAAGCTGTTTCCGGTCTCTCAAATATGACTGAAAAATAGCTAATTCTTTACCATGAAACCCATAATATTTCATTTTTCTCAACAAAATATCAAGCCTAACACAATCAAATGCTCAAATCACATAATATTACCAGAGCAGGACAATTTTCTTCTAGTTTTTCTAGTAGGCTTTTCAATTTTGTTACTTCAGAAAGTACAAATTTGTCACACTGATAACCACTGAGATATTGGTAAGCACTTTCAACTGAAGATTTAACTTTTCCACTTATTTCTTCAACCGATGTCACAAAGAAATTGTTGAACTTATCTGGTGTGATGCCTTGATCTACATTGTCTTTACCAGTCTTCCCTGCCCCTCGGTTGATCACTGTCCTGGCTGCCCTGCATTGGTCGTTGAGCTTTCTATGTATTTCTCTTTACTTTGCTTTTTAGCAATTTTAAGAGCTATCCTATACTGCTGTTTTAGTCGTTTTAGATTGTTTAAGATATCGTTATTTAGTCTCTCTTGGAATAAATCTCTTAATAACAAGATATTATTTTTCATCTTCTCAATCCGTGGAGTATACCATTTAAAATTTTGTTTACTTGAACTATTCAGATTTGAATTACAAGAGATCTTCCTTAAAGGTAAACACAGATTAAAACTAAACAAGAAATGTTGTAGAAATTTCTTAAACTTGTTGCTTACAGAAGCAAATCCAGTAAACTGATCCAGTCTTCCTCCATCAACAAAAATATAAAATAGTCCACCCCGTCCTCAGTCATTTTCCTTATCTGAACTCTTTCTTCCTTGCCATTATTACTACGTTCTGGTCCCCCTCCAATCTTGTATCTTAAATCAAAATGTATGCCATCATGATCATCACCCAATTCATAAACTACATTTACTAGTAGATGGTGACTTATCAATATTGGTCATAATCCAACATGCTTTGCCACGAGGAGGTTCTCTGTGTAATGAGTCACTTTGTAATAAAGCAATTGAAAGTATATTCTGTATCTGATAAATTTTATAGATAAACCACTATAAAACATTAAAATTTTTCAGATGTTGAATATATAATATATAGTTACCAGTTGAAGAAAAGAACAAGGATTTTTATTTGTGAGTAGGTTTGAGAGAGCATGATGGAATATGTTCGTGTATTGTTTCGTGAATTTGATTTACCAAGGATTGCAGTAAACAATGTAAATGTTATGCATGTATCCCTTTTGACGTGGAAAGTCCTTGAATATTACTTCTGTAAAAATACATTCAGACAAATGAAAAAAAAATCTAAGGTTTCTCAACAAAATCAAGTATTTCATGAGGTCCCTTTTGAAACCGCTTTTCTAATGAAAGAACATTTATTATGAAGTAAACGTATCCAGAAACATATGTCCCTGTAGCTAGTGGGTACACGACTCTGATGCTTGAGGTTCCTAATTCAAATCCGGTTGAAGACCATTGATATTTTTGTTTAGTTGGAATACTAAAAAGTTTCATTTTTATCATAGCGCCCACAGGTTCTTTTTGTGTTAATATATAAATATACCAGTGTTCACATTAAATTAGTTAATTCCAACGAGGAGACTTTTATATTAATTCTGTACCCTTAATTAATTGATGTACATAGCATACAAACATCCTAGAAAACAAAAAGACCATAGTCTTGGCAATGTCACATGAGTATAAATTCAATAAACGCTAGTCTATTATGGGACACGATCTTATACTTATCAGAGGACATTACCTTTACCAATTACCGTACGTAAACTTTTTTGTTCACTTCTGAACCAATACTGAACCAATTAAAAAAAAAAACAATTTCTTGCAAATCTCAACAAATGCCTAGTTGAAATGATTTGTTTTGGAGGGAACTAGTGTATCATATTTCAAACTTAAGGTTTTATTTTACAGAAAAACTTAGTAACCTAATTCAAGTGCAACATTTTGTGAACTAACTTGTAAAAATAATGCAATATTATTTCTTAAAATATATTTCATAATAATTAAATTGACACAACAATCATTACTACAGTATTTATCCAACTGTTTACTCTTTTATTCGTTTCAATTTTAAAAACGTTCAATTTTTTTATATTTTATTCGTTTCAGTTAAAATATAAATTGAATTATAAAATAATTTGGTTCTTATAAAATAAATAAGCACCAAGGGCTTAGTGGAGCTTTGCCATGGCTTCTCAAGATTTAGTCTCTCCTTTAAAGCTAATAAACAACCCTTCATTTACTTGGCCTCTGATGTTCTTCCAAATTTTTTCTATAATTAGCAAATCTAATGTCAACGTTGCAGCAATAACAAAACTCAAGTGAATTGAAATTATCATGATTTAAATCCTTCTATTATTCATTTTGAGTAATAGTTGTACATATTTTCCCACATTTTAAAACTCCGGAAAACTCCTGGACTGATTATTTGACCATAAATAAAAACAATGACTTTGAATTTCTATCTTTTAAATAATTTACAATTTGAATGTTATATTTTAATTACTCAGCACCTACAACTCTACATGTCTGAGTTGTTATAGTGTATAAACTTGTGTTAACAAAATAATTACAATAGGTACTTAGTAGTAATCTAATATAACTGCAACAGCTGGGTTAAGTTCTGAATTTGTGTCCAGGTAATATTCTGAGCCCCAGTCCTACGTCACAAGTGTTTTCGCGTTGGAGTACAAGTCGTTTAAGCAGTGGAGCGACGTCGACAAGTACATCACCGTGTGGTTCGACAAGATCTAGTTTTAACTACAGAACACCTTACTTGGGATGGCGTTCTCAAGAAAGACTTTCTCGTCCTCGAACGCCTGCAGAAAGATTAGCTGCAGGACTTCTTCCACAAAAACCTCAGGTATTGTTTTGGTTTAGCCACATATTAACAGGAATAAGAAATTTAACAATCTTAATTTTACATGGTTTGTGCTAAGATTTCTCTATAAACTTCTTTAGCATTTGTTGTAGTTTTCCTATTTGCTGCAATTGATGTTTTATTTAAAACAATAGAGAAAATATAGTGTATTTTAAAAGAATGACCTGATTTTTTAACTTTAAAATTATGGAACGATAGGCATCCCGTCAATAAAACGTGTGATACTCTGTATGTTGAAAATATCCATAACCTTATTCCAGGGCCGTCCCTAGGACTATAGGCACCCAGGGCAAGCTTACATTGGGCGCCCCCTACTGTACTGGGTTTAACTCATTCTATGGACTTGTTTTTATAAAAACTATATAGACTAGTAGTCATGAATGTTTGGTAAATAAGAATAGAAAAGTAAACAAAAAAGATTTGTTAAATAATTTCTTAATTATTTAGTAGGCCTATGTGCAAAAAGAACTTAAAAGATACCATATATATAATATTGTATGACATGAAAATTAAATTTTAAAATAAAATTACATTCAAAATAGAGGTTGAATATCAAATTGGTACAGGAACAATAGTATAGGTCCACCTTTGATCTTTGCTAGTATTATACGCTTTAAATTAAAATTTTATTGCTTTTATTTTCGCAAAATTGGTAATAATTTCAACCTTGTCGAATTCTTTTGTGACTTCATTGTCGATGGAAAGTATTGCGAGTGAGGATAATCTTTCTTGCATCCTTAATGCAAGCAAGTGAGTTTTTATTCATTTTAATTTGCTGAAGCTACGCTCACAAGTTGCCACTAAAACTGAAATAGTAAGAAAAATACGGAGAGAAATCCACAAGTTAGTAAATAGGTCTCTTCAATCAGTTTTCTTTATAACTCTTCAAAAAGAGACATTTGTTTTTTATTTGTGTTTCATTTGTCAGAGCGTTTTATGTCATAGTTCCCTGTATAGGTCCTTGCCATTTATGTCTGCAACATTTACATGTTTGCCTCTTGTAATTACAGTTCAGGAGGCAAACAATCATGTATAACTTTTGTAGTCCTTTGAACTTCCCGCTCATATTAGAAGCACCATTATAGCACTGTCCTCTCAATTTGTCCATGGACAACTCCAAACAAGCAAAAATGATCTTAACAATACTAAACAGAGTTTCAGAATCTGTGTTAGGGGTCTCATAAAAGCCAATAAAGTTTTCATTAATGAATAAATTGTCATTTACAGTTCGGACACAAAATGATACTTGTTCACGAATAGATACATCGCATGTTTCATCCACCATTATCGGAAAATGTCCACTACTACTCTTGATGTTAGCTCACACTGAGCACAAAACAGATTGACCTAATACAACAATTATTTCATTTTGTATATCGTGGGAGATCCACTTGTACCCTGAATGTCCCAAGCAATCTTTTAACTCAGGCACGTCTTCTTTCCTCAGCTCTAAAAGCTGCAAAAAAAATGGAGTTGACATCCTCATGGCCTCTAATGGCTAACCCTTGTTGGCACAGAAACTTAACTGTAGTAAAAATGGCCTCAAGAGCTAGACTGGCTTTCTTCATATCATTGTTCAATTGTTTATTTAACTGAATAGCTATGCTTGTCGCTTGGTTTAGTAAAAGATGATGATTTCAGTAAACCTTCCTTATGCACATTTTTTCTTTCATGAGAACGGAACTTTTCCAGGCCTTTTTTCCAGTTGGAAAACCCGACAGAAGTAAACGCATCTTCTTTCTTAGAACTAAATTGTAAAAGGCCTTTGCCTTCTGTCTCTTGCAGGTTTTACAAAATACTTTATCGATGGTAGCGTCGTAATTTAACCATGTATACTTGGTCAACCATGATTCTGAAAGGATATCCCTTTATTTTGATTACCGGTGATTTTTTTAATTCGGCTGTGAACAGCTCTCGACCAATGTTGAAACCGTTGGTACTGCTGGGGTTGTAATCTCATCAACGACAACATTTAAACGCCTTTTGCAGATAAACTTATCCATTACATTAGAATTAAGCAAACATTTAAATTGTAAACAGAGTTCTTAAACACTGCAAAAGAACACACAACACAAATTGTATAAAAGTACACAACACACAGAAATAACAACAGCAATTGGTAACAGGTTATGTCGCGAACCTTAACTTTGCAATGCACTAGCAGAACTGACTCATCCCTTCCCTTAATCGCTCGGCAGACTGTGAGAATGGCCTTGGTACAAGTGGGTGTAGCTGTGTTTAGCTCAAGCTGTACTACTCTCCGTAATAGTTATTTACGTACCTTAAGCTGTAAGAGCGCTAATTACAAGCCGAGGGCGAAGTTTGAGGGCACGAGTGCGTAGCATGAGTGCGTTAAAGCCCAAGGCTGTCATGGCGCTTACAGCTTTAGGTACGTACACAACTTTACCACCCCCCCCCCCCCCCCCTAAGTCAGCACCCCCCTCTTACAACGAGGCATATAAATAACAATGAGACATTACAACTAAATACACATTTATTATTTACATTACATTATTATTACATTACGTACAGCTTTATTAGCACTTTCTTCTATGTCTGAAGGTAGACTTTCTTCAGATTCACTCATTTTCATCAACTATAATAGGCCGTTATATTAAAACAATAAACTGAGGTTACGTTTGTACGAAAACAACAACTCAGTTATGGCAAAATTGATTGTTTCAAATTAAACAGCTGACGCTGACTACTAGCGCTCTTGCGACCACTTCTCGAACTAGTAGCGGGTTGTAATGAAATAACATGCATTATTACATATCATGGAGCTTCTATTACATATCATGCAGCTTGTAAACAAGAACTTTACACGCCACTCGGGATAGGGACGTTTAACATGGGGTGGGCGGTAAAAACATTTGCTACACTGTCAAACCAGGCAAGCTCACGCGCAAAGCTACACGCCGGTGACGCTACCTGCCGATATACTGTAGATGCATTATGACACTACAGTCAAAATATTCGGGGGCCTCCCCCCCCCCAATTATATTTTTGGAGGGACCCGAGCCCCATGGAGTCGGCGCCACTGTAGAGAGCTGAAATTTGTTTCATTTATTTCTTAAAAGATACATAGAAAAGTACAGATACCGGCGCTTATGCTGGCACTTGAGCAAACCTCTACTAACTGACTAAAAACATCTGGTATCCGGTAAATCTCTGTTCAAGGATGAGGTAACATTAGGAAACGGTGTGGGAAAATGTTTTTTTTGTCCACTTACGTCCTTTCCACACACTCGGGGCCCATCGCGCCAGAGCAAGGTCAAGTGCCAGGATTCATGCCGATATTTTTATACTACTCACATTTTAACACATGCAACTATGAGGCAAATAGGAGTAACTACCCTGTGTAATAAACATTCCACTAACTTCCCATAACACTAGAGAGCTGAAATTTGGTACCATATTATCCCCTAAATAATATACTGGAAAGAAGAACCACTTAAATTTCGATTACTTGTGTCTAAGATGTCAAATGGGGTAATTTCCCCTGCATAATAATGAGTAACTACTCCTCCGTTGACAGTATTGCCCACAACACGACTATATGAAATAAACTATCTCTAAGAGTAATGTTTGGACAAGGTTAATTAGAACTTATAAGCTATCTGGCATATTTTACTTCAGTCAATAACTTGGTTTACGTCTCTGTGTTTGTTAAAAGCTGTGAGTGTTTTTTTTTAGAGGGTGGATCAGACACACATTTAAAATAAATTTTTGCTGACTTCAAGTGCTTTTGTTAAGTTTTCTGGTGATGTGAACAAATTTTACAATTTTAGGACTGTTTATTGTTACAATACTTGTGTGTGTATTACGTTAAATTTGTATTATTGACTTTTTTTTTATTTGAAGAGATTTATAAAGAAAGATTTTTATTTCAGGAAGTAGAAACTGTATGTCCTTTTTTATGAATTTAACTTTGGGTCACTTTCTTTAGTTCCAGTAGGCAATCAAATACTGAATTGAAATATTTTTAGATACGGTAGTACAAAATATATTGTTTCATACTAACTTTTACTGTAAAATTTGAATTCTGTAATTAATTACTCTATATATATAACGTTTTCTATATTCTATACTTTTTATTAAGAGATTTTGGTTTTACAGGAACAAAATACACCTAATTTGAATGAAGTAAGATCGTCGATTAAAGAAGTAACTTCAGCCATTGTACATTATGTATCTGGATCTAAAAATGATTCATCAGACAGACTGTCTCCTGCGCTTGGACCTCGTTGGGACAGAGATACTAGTTCTTCCAGGTAAAATATAATGAGAGTGTGTTTTATAGATATAGATTGACAGTGAGTATTGTGTTAAATTAGTTCTCTCTTGTAATTTCAAAATTTTCAGCCATAGAACTGAAATCAAAATAAAGTTATGTTGAGTTATATGTTGTTCTTGTTATGGCTTCAAGGCTGTTCTATCGAGTTTCTGATCAATTCTTCCTTTTGAATGATAGATAATATACACTATTCTGTCCTGGGCATCGCAGGAGGTGGTCAATCTGTATGACTGAGCCTGGTTCGTTTGCAGATATAATTCACACAATTAATAGATAGCAGTTTTTGCAAGATAAGCCACCAAACAGTCAGGACAGTGGTGGTTTCCACTTATACAGATAACTGTAGAGATTAATGTATCAACCGCATACACTCTGTATCATGGTTTGCTAGACTGTTGTGTACAAAATATTGGTGATAAAGAAACAATATGTGAAAAGGACACTACCTTCACAGATCAAAATGTTAACGAGAAACAAACAGTGTTTAGAGTAAACATCGTCAGATAGCATTATTAAGTGTTTATGTAAACCGCAAAACTTTACTAGTGTATTTTAAATGAGTAAAATTGAGGTTTTTCTCTTTTTTTTGTAATAGTAAAGAGCTATGAAAAATATATTACACATATTGTTTTTTTTACTTTTTTTATTTGAGCATGGTTATAGTAAAATAATTGTTTTAATTAAATCTACTAGGCAGTGGAACAAATGACAAATGGAATCATTTTTGTTTTCAAATTTATTTTTGGTTTTTCCAATTTTTGGTCCAATTCAATTTCTTCTGTCACTCATTCTACAATTCATATAACAAGGGAAACAATACATATGATGAGTTTATTTTGATTTAACAAACCATAGTATGATAAACCTAAATAGCTATAGAAACATTTGTTTAATTTAAATTTTGAGGAATGAAATATTAAATTATGCTTAACACGTTCGCTACCGGCATGCATAAAAAATCCATAAATATAGCCTGGCCGGCTCAGTTATGAGTCGGCTGTTATGTAGAAATAACCCGGCGGCTCAAATCTGAGCCGGCCGGGTTCGTCGAAATAGCCCTGGGGCTCTAAAATGAGCCGGTGTTACAGTACGACTAAATGGTCGATTGTGAGATACCCGGCTATTTTAGAGGCTTGAAACTTTTGTAGCGGTCTATAGGGATACGGCTGCATATACTGTATGTATGCTCTCTGGGTTTCTTGACTTATAGGGTAAGTACAGTGTTGCTATGTTGGTAATCCTGGACAACCACAGCTGACTTGCAGCCTGTTAGTTTTCTATAACCGGAAACTAACCTAAACAGTGCGAACAAGTGTTTTTAGTGTTGTAGATGGTTGAAGTGAGATGTGCAGTGAGTACGGTAACGTGTTTTATGTATTCATAATGAACCATAGACTGGGCGGCTCATATATAAACCGAACCTAAAAATAGCCTAAATCCCAAAAAAAAGTCATATTTGCCACCAGAATGATATATAAGCTAAATGTAATGAAAACTAATAGATAAAACACATTTTTTTATCTGGGCTGTGGGGGTGGTCATACTTATACATATCTGGGCCACAGCAAAGGACTTTCTTTTAGTATTGCGGGCTACCACAATGACCGACGCGGCTCATATATGAGCCGCCCGGTAGCGAACGTGTTAAAGAATACCTTCCTTACACATGTTTTAGGATAAAATTGACAGACTTATACCCTAAATTAAATGTAGAATTACATTTTTAGAGCTGTATTTAGAAATTTACTCTTGAATTTTGAAGGATTCATTTGTCTTCTTTGATACCAAAACTAGTTTTTTAAACTTGTATTAACTTATCAAAGCAATTTAAATATAAATGTTAAATTTCTTTTCAGGTCTGCATCCCCACGAGGTAGTACAGGTCGACTTTGTTGGTTAGAGAGTTCGTTTGTAGGTAGTCGTCCATTAGATGTGCCTGAAACGCCCGGTACTGGAGGAAGAGAACTCTACCTCGACCTTAATTCTCATTCTCGTTCCCACGACAATACACAGGCCAATGGTGAGTTGCTGCTACACTGACATCGTCGTGCCACTCTGTTATGTTATGTTGTGATTTGTACCTTTCGCCTATCACAGAGTGTTTCCATTGTACAGCCATGCATAAACATTTGCATTCAATATAGACTAGCCAATTGCATTTCTAAATTCAATCGCACCAAGAATTTTTATTATTTATGACATTATTTAGATTATGAAGTATGAAATTATTTCTTTTTAAATTTTGTTATACGAGAGATTTATGGGACTTTTTACTTGCAAGGCTGTACGAGTAACAAATATGTATATAGTTTTTAAATTGTAATTTTATTTTTGTTTTGTAAATAAAATGTATTGTATATAAAATAACAATAATAACATTAAAAAAAATAAAGTTTAAAATTGTGCAGGCTTGCACAGTTACAAAATTATACCTTGTTAATTAACATATTTTAGTTAAAGTTTTGTAAAACAAACTGGCTGTTACGATAGAGGTGCAGATTTTAAAATAAAGAACAAAACTCTGATTACAGTTTATAATCTGTTGGGAAGTATAGGTCAAGATTGTTAACTACATAAATATACACTTTGTGCTGACCTAAAATGTATTAACAGTTGTTTTTCTTTTTAGAAAATAATTTGTATGCATGACAATACCTTTTATTTTTGCTTACTTATTTAATTTAGTACAAAGTTTTTAATATTTTTGTTATCAATATGAAAGCATTGTTAGAGGTGCTATCGCATATCTTCAAAAATGGTGCTATTTTGTGTTGAAAAATTCCTGTTTTATTAATTACTTTATTGTTACTAGATTATATTTTATTGCAGAGAAATAGTATCAATTATTGTAAACGTTGTGCTTGTTTAGAAGTTGCTAATCAAAGTGTATTTAATATAGACAATGATTTTGAAATTTAAACCAAAACAAACATTTTTAGTGCAGTACTTTTCAACATAAATAGTACCGGTATGCATTGTGTTTGAAATACTGTTCAAATAGTTTTTACTTACTACATAGTTTATAGTCCATATATATTTTTTTAATAAGAAATTTGACTTAATGATTGACTAATAAAATACACGATGATTATATTTAGAAGTTTAGATCACATTTTCAAAGACAAATTGTCATCATGTAATGTGATATGCCATATTCACCTAGCATTGACCTGTTTACTTATTTTTTGTATGAAAATATGTAAACACGGTGGTGTCACACATAGCCGTAGATTTTTGTCTGTATTTTAAGTGCCTGATGCACAATGTGTTATAGAAATTTACACAAGTTTAGTCTTTCCTAAATACTTGTATTTGGACTTTAAATATGCATTTTATTACTTTTTGCCTTTTTTCATATTTTTTAAGCTCAAATCATTCCAAAATAAATCATATTTGAGCACCAGATAGTTTTAAAGTATCTACATTGTTTTCATACAAAGCATTTTTTATTCCAAGATTGAGAAAAAATAATTTAATTTAAAATTTTTTCAAACAAAATAAAACTAATGAAAATTTTATTTAAATTATCACTTCTGTAGTTTTTTTGAAACCCAAAATAAGTACCAATTAAGTGTATTTTAATACCGGTACTTAGTTTGTAATTATTGTTTCTTTAAATTATATTCATATTTGTACTCTTTAACACATTGGTTTGTGTTGCAATAAATTATTTTTATGTAGAAGAGTTTATAATTTTGGGGCTATTATGATTTTAATTTGCAATTATTTGTTGTTCCCATTTTTATTTGATTTCATTATATGTATGCTATTTAACGTAAATAATAAATTTGTTTATGTTTGCATCTTTGTGTTGATTTATTTGAGTTACAATGTTTGTTTTTGTATTGATTGTTGTGGCTTCAATAATATTTTGGTTTTATTATAAAACAGTGAAAGGACAACTGTGAAGTAAGTATACCCTAATTACTAGAAACTTCTCGCCAATAATATTATTCAAGAGACTCTAATTATATATTACTATTTGGTTTATTAGTTTTATTACTTAGAGATATTCTTTACATACGTCAGATATCAAAGATAAACCGAATTAAAATCATATTTTAATATTGTGTGTGGTATATACTCATAACCTATTTCTTAAAGCGGACCTTATAAGAGATTCATAGCACAAACATAACAAAATTTAGATAAATTAAAAACTATTTTCTTGGAATTATTATATTTTCTAGTATTTAATTCATTTTCAATTAAAATATTAGTCATGGTAAAACTGAATGGAATGAAATTGAATTGAGTCATAGAAAATTTGATTGCTTTCAACTCGCACGCATTAAATATAGTTGTTCAAGCAACTTGGACTGTAAAAATCACTTTAAATAAAGTTTTTATTTATAAATTAATTTATCTGAATATTTTTTCATAAATTTTAACACATATTGTTGAATTAAATTTTGAGTAGAGGTTTTAAATAATTATGCATAGATAATTATGCATGTAGATGATTAGTTGAAAATCCTCTTCAGCTCCTACTTCTTTACATAAGGTGAGTGAAAACTTAATTTTTAATATTAGAATTTAATATGAAAACTCCGGATACCATGCTGTTTCCTTGATCTACAGCCTCGTACACATTTGTAATTGAGCATCTAGGTGTAATGTGTTTTCATAACATGTTCGAAATAAATTTTGCAAATGTTTTGACTAGCATTCTTGTAAATCTCACATAGTCTCATAATGTATTTAAAACACATAGTTGAACTGGTAAAATATTCAATCGTTTCAATGCAACTTTATATAATATGATAATCATCAATTAATTATCTATTGTGTGCATCTTTGTGTGCAAGCATAATAATAATGTGCAAGCATCTCTGTATGCAAATAATAGTGTCAACCCAATTTCTATTCAGCTCCTTGCTCTTGTTACAAATGGGTAATGAAGCGAGACATATTATTCTCCCCTTTCAATTATCCAATACTGATGTACTTTTTCCTGTAACGATTGTTTTTATTTATATGTAAAGAATAGTATTTTGTTACAAATTGTTTGGTTTGGTACTGTATGTCAGTTTTGTTTGAATTGGTTTTCCACAAATGTAAGTCAGAATAGTCACTTTATTTAATGTACAGTTTTTATAAATAATATTGTATTTGTAACATTGCTGCATGAAATTTTTTTATTTGGAACATTTACTATTTGTTTCATTTTTTGTATCTATGAATAGACGGTAATATATTGCTGTATTCACACATAAATTTAATAAATACTTGTTTGATTATAGGCTATAAACAATATATTTAACCCACTTTCAATTTTTTGGGGCACTGTTGTTACTTTAAAATGAACTTATAGTTTCTAGAAGTGATTATTTATTGCATTTTATAAAGTACAAACCGTTGAGAATTTATCAACTGACAATTGTTTGATAAAGACAGTATAGATCGGTATAATTTATGTTTACTAAACACATTTTGTTTTATTTTTTTGTGTTTGTTATTTCGTTGTTGCATTTCTTACAGTTTGTCATTGACAAGTTGGCGATGCTGAGACTGATAACGATGGTACAAAAGTTGGTTGGTGAGTTAGGATTACAAACAAACTAACCACTGAGTGAAGTTTTTTTGTCACTAACAAAGTCATGAAGTAGACATCATTACAAGACAAATAATGGTTTTCATTAAAATTGATGTGATAATCTAACCTTGAACGCATAAAAATGTATCAAAAGGAACCAACATTCTTTAATTCAGTTGTCGTCCTTACTCTAAAACTCGAAAATAGATCAACGGTTGCTCATATTTGAAACATGTTTTATTCTGTATTTATTCAAGCATAAATTTAAACATAAAGCTTCTTTTCTAGGCTTTTTAAAGGTTTGGATGACTTGCACTTTTAAGTGTACCGTATCCAAAGTATTTTGTGAAAATGCTAACTACCTTTTGTTGCTTGTACCACCATTTCTTACCTCGAGAGTATTTAACCCTTTATGGAATAAAGCAAATTATCGTGAAAGGAGCATTGCCAACAAACGGCACCAATAAAAAGTGCTCAAATGAGTACTGCCGTTCTGGAACGTTTTACAAATGAACCCACTTTTATTAATTTATATGTTCAAAAATCAGCAAAAGGTGTATACAAACATGTTATGTGGTTTAGTAGTATGTTTGTGTGATGAAAAACGGATTTTGATATAATTCATGATGCCAAACAGCGTAACACTCGTACTATAGCGGTGTAGGAGCATTTGCTTCTTGTCTAAGCTGTTATTGCTTAAAGAAGATGTTTTTTGTGTGCAAACACGTCAAAAAGAGGAAAGACAGGACATTTGAATGTTCAGATTCCAATGTGTGGCTTTGCATCTACCCCTGTTTTGAATAGTACCATACAAAAAAGATTTTTTAGGCCTACTTGAAAAAAATTTTTTTAAATTTGTAACATTTAATAATATTGTATTTTTTAATTTTTTGCTGCATTTATGCTAAATAACTAACTAGGTATGCAATGCAGTTGTCTGCTTGCAATATTGAGCGGAGCAAGTATTTTTTTTAATCAATACTTTGGAGAAATATGACCACGAATCGATTTTGTCCTTAAATAATATGCATTTGATATTCATTTGGTTTGTTATTTAAGGTAAACAAACCACTGACTTAAACAAAACAACAATTGCACAGAAAACTACTGAATTTACAAACAGCTGCAAAACAACAATTGCACATAAAACTATTGTATTTACAAACAGCTGATAGTAACAGTCTGAAGTTAGATGTGATCCTTTTAACAGCTATATAATCACAGTAAATAAACCAAATAAAATATTTCTTCTATTAAAATAACATTGTAACTTTAAAGGGCTGTAGGGCAAAACCCTGACGTCCGATTTGGACCATTTCAAATTTATACCTTCCCATAGTTGGTTACTATGACCGTATCAAATTTCGTGCGGATCACTTCAGCCGTTCAGGAGGAGTATGTGGAAATAAAAAGCCAGAGTGTAGTATAAGAGCTTCGCTCACTCCGTTCGCTCCGCTCAATAGCAAACTCATTTTCAACATTTTTTGTTTTCTTACTCTTTATATGATGTTTTTGGGGAATTTTTTTGTTACTCATTTCGGTATAGAAGTTGCTGACGTTCTGGAACGGCGGTACTCCTTAATAGGTTAATACCATATTACAAAAATTTATCGTCTTTTTATTGCCATCATTTCTTTTTCACATTTGATCACTTTTGTTAGTTAAAATGTCAATTGAAGAAAAAAAACTATAATAGACATTTATTTATGCTGCTATAAACTTTTTCAGATCTTTAACAGTCAGGATAAGCATAAAATGTGTTAAAACTACACAATTTTGCAAATTATTATTACCCTTCCAATTATTCTAAGAAAACAGTCAAAGATATATTAAAGCATCCTTGCAAATTAAATCTTCCGCTTACTATTTTGGTTTATCTTCATCGGAATAGTCAGCAAAAGCCATAAAAGAACCCAATGTATCAAAAACTCAGACATCATAATTAATTGTAAAAAGGAGCAAATGTCTAAAAATTAAATCCAAGTTGGCCCAGGGTTTTTGCAGTAATTTAAAATATATTGAAAACTTATTTTCAGCAATGGTTTTTTATTATAACAAATTTCCTAGTTTTGTTAGAAATGAATTTCGTATTTGAATTTTTTATTATCGCTTCATCCATTATATTTTATATCACTAACTTTTGTGATACTAATATTATTAAGTTGTGTGTATTAGTTATATTTGTTTGGGTTTGTAATAATTATTTTTTTAGAAAAGATGGGTAGTTAAAGACTGAGTTTTAAGGAGAGAACGTATCATATAAAATTGACAGGCAAGCATAGCATTAAATTAAAAATAAAATGTAACCAAATCACAAGTTTGTAGTCTAGTCAATTTTTTAAAGTAAAAAATACACTAGGTACTACAAAACTAAATAAAAATTTGTGGAAATTGTTGGTACAATATGAAACATGTAAGTATAAAAAATCACGCATGTTAGAAAAACAGGAATTTATATGTAATAACTTTATTAGTAGGCTAATAATTGTTTTATTCAAAGTTTTTTTTTTTACAGTAGTATTATTACAAACTTGTTTACACTAGGACACTATAAGGCAGGTTCTACCTGGTGCAGTTGTTTTTAATACTTATTGACATATTATCTAACAAATATTATTGTATCTAAACAAAAAAATTGAAAAAATGAATTAAATAAGTAAATTCTGTAAAAATTAAGTAGTTAAAAGTTACTTAAGCTTAAACATCACACAAGTGCTCAATGCATGATAAAAAACACACCAGCGGCCCTTTCTAGAGGGACTACTCTTCACTTTGCACTCTGTGAAATTTACAAAGTGAATAGTTGAACTGTTCCACTAATAATTTTTACAACTTTGCATTTCAATTAATAGTTGCAGGTTGCAGAACACGGTATTTTAAAGGTTATGCTTGCTTAAACTAAAGAAAGTGATGAAAAATGTGTTGTTTGGTCCTCTGTCAATAATTTTAATGAATGCCAACAAATAAAATGTACAGAAAGGATAGGAATGCAGTTTGAAGCAAATTAAAATGTTATATAAAATTACTGTATATATTGTAGCCTATTAAATAACTAACTATGGAGTACACACAGTTTTTTGTATTGCCTCTTTTTATATTAACTCTTATTTTGTACATCACCTTTTTATAAAATAAACAGGCTAGCCTACTCTGTAGCTTATACACTATAAATATCAACCTAGTAAAAATGTTCCTTATAATTATGACCAAATATTTTATATACATCAAGAATATAGATCTAGGTAATAAATAAAAAAACAATCAAAAAATTAATTAGACTCATTTATTAAACAAAAATAAATGTTTAACTCTTAAATTTTATAAGTTCAGAACTAAACAAACTGAACACTGGTAGAACATCACTTTAAAAATCAGTCTTAAAATCTTCAACTCTGCACTTTGCAATTTATTCTGTCCCTTCTAATTTGAAAAGATTGGTGTAACTTAAAAACTTTGAATAGTGTAAGTGAAGATGCAAAGTTGATGAGTAGTTTCGTGAAACGGGCTCCTGGGCAGAGTTATAACTGATGGATTGGAAAAAGAGGATAAGATTACCGGGTTCACTGTACATCTTAAGCAGTTATTTATTTATGTGGCCTAGCTGAGAAGGACCTTTCATTTTGCTAAAAGGCAAAGTTAAATAAATCTTAAGTAATCTCATTACATTCAAATAAATGTCAATGTCTTTCTTCAAAACATTATTTTCTACATATTCAAAAACACTTTTAAGGGGTATTTTTGGGTTTGACTCCTTTAAACAATTGCAAAATGTTAGCTGTCACCTTATGCAGAATGATTCCATGACTTACTCATCGTCTAAATAATAAAACATACTAATGATAGCGTTGCTTTGTTTGAAACGAGTAAATAAATACATTCATACAAGTCTTTAACTGTTTGTTATATAAGAAGGTTCTCACTGCATAATTCATCATACATTTCAATAAGCTTTTGGCTTTAAACAACCTTCACTGAGTCTAAATTAGTAAATTTTCCAGCCATTTTGGACTTCTTATGTCCCCTGGACTTCTTATGACCAAGTCAACTAACTGGAGAAGATTTTTATTCAGTTATCTTTTATTTTCATTTCAAAAGAACTGAGAACTGTAAATAACATTCACCAACATTTACACTTTCACTGACAACTTGACCTGTCGTTTTATGTCCTAGAGTAAATAAAGAGCTTTAGCTAATATATTTGTAGAGTTTTGGTAAATCTAACAAAGTTTACTGTTAAAATAACTCCAGGGACTGGCAACAGCCCTTCATTCCGAATCACTCTTCAGACGTCCGAGAGGTCCCGTCCCAGTCCTACATCCACCACAATGGAAGATGTTTTGGATTCCCTTCTTGGGCTCCCTCCTGCTTCACGTTCTCCGAGCCCTTCCAGTCCCTCGCTGCCACCTCCTTCACGAAACCATCAACGTCGCTCTTGTGGTGATCTTCGCACTGACCGCCCAGGTAGGAGGACTGTGTAAGTTTCAAAAATGTTTTTTTTCTCTAAAGCATGAATAAATGTTATTTTTAGCTACTGAAACACTGAATCTAAAGTGAAGAACCATCTTGAATTTTGTCATATTTGTATCCATTCATTCCACTAAATATTGTGTAATTTGTTAAACAATGGCAATAATAATATGTTAAAAATTTATGAATAAAGTTTTTTTAATGACATTAATGAAGCCCATCACAAACAGTTATGCCATTTCCAAAGATGATTGTCCATAGATGGCACTAATAATAAATACATTTAAATGTATTTGGATCATATTCCATTTGAGTTAAAAATGTGATACATGTGTTTATATGTAATTATTCTTAAAAACATTATTGCCATCATTATTCTCTTTATTATCAAAATTGATTGCTGCAATCAGAAATTATTACATAGTACAAGCTGACAAAATCAATTTTTACAAATAAATTTGTGAGAAAACTAACTAAATTAAAATTATAAAAAACATACACATCTTTCTGTAATACATTTAATTATGAAACTAATTTTTTCATTTTATAACTTTCACCAAGCATATATTTCAAAGTTTAATTTATCATCTATCACTGAATACAGTCTTGTAGAAAGAAGTATTTAATGAATTTATCATAATATGAAGGGAGTTGGGATTTGTAAAAAAATGAAAAATCGGATTATTTTGACACTTTCTACAAAAATGAATGAATTAAAAAATCAAATTTAAATTGTTTACTTTTAATAACATTATTATTAATTTCAAGCTACGCAAGTCTACAGTTTGGAAGATAAATATTGCTGTAGGAATGGGAAAAACAGCTATATAAAATTTTTTTTTTTAGTGTTCAAATAAAATTATATTTTATGCTTATCACTTATATAATTATATGATAGTTATCTTGGTATTGAAAAAAACATATTTAAACAGTGCTCTTTGTGTTTATTCAGATTTAATACTTTATTATTAATTCTACAAAATCTTAACTATGAAGCAAAAAGGTGTTGAAGGTAAATAACATTTATTTTTCAATGTTGAATTATTACACTTTGGATTCCTTGTGGCTATAGCTATACAAAATGAATGCATGTTGCATGGATTCTGGATTATATTCTTTAATTTCAAGATGTTGATGGATAGCATGGTTTTTTGCCTGCTTAATACTATTTTTTATTATATTTTTGCATCTTTTAACTTGCATAACTTATAAATTAACTATAGTAAACACTCCAAGTTCATTAATTCAGTTTTTAGAAAACAACTTTAAATTTTATAGGTTAAACATATTTTTTTTAAATACTTTAATTGGTTAGCACAAAACTTTCCAGCCTCTTTTATTTTGAATATATATTGTCTAAATAATTTTAAATATGATTAAAATTTGAGACGTACATAAAATTTCTCTTTCAACAAATTATAAAATAGTGTGTTATGAGTACTAAACAATCTATATTAATATGTGTTTATGTTGTTTTTCAAGATTTGTGTTTAAAGTTTTAATTTTATGAATGATAAGGTATTAAGGAAAGTAATATTGAATAAATCAAAATCTGTGATGTTAAACCATCTATTATTGATGTCAACTGTACATTAAAAATGATTGAATTTTACATTATACTCTTTGTTATTTTGTTTTAACTTCTTGTGGAAGTTTTAACAATAAACTAATTATCTGAATATGTCAAATAAAGTTTTGAACCAATTACTTGGTGTATTAGAGTTCTTTACTTCTAAACATTCTCTATTATTAAAAGTATTTGAAAAAATGAGAAAAATATTCAAATTTGTACAAACTTTAAAAAATCTTTGATATAGTAATTAATTAGTGATAATGCATGACAAAAATATCATCTATAAGCAGATGTGCATGACAGCTAGTCAATCATAAATAAAAAGTTCAAATTTATTCCCAATGGTTAAAACATCAAGAACTATTTGAACTCCAAGAATCATGGAAAGTATTTCCATCTTTATGAAACCATGTCAATATTTTTATTGTATTAGTAATCTAAAAGTAATGAATAAACAGAAAATTAAATGATTATCCTCATGACCATCTTAAAATCATAAACAATGGTTTCCCTATGAGATGTACCGTTCAACTTATCTTACATGTAAGATACCTTCAGATTTTATTATTAATGAAGTTTGAACGCTGTTGTAATATTAATGACACTTATTTATTTAGTGGCAAAGGAAATTGTAGAAGCTTGTAATTATCAAATCTTTTGTTAAGAGTGTAATACTGTTTAAATATTTGACTACTTAATTCAAAGAGTATAATGGTACGCACAATATAACATTAAATGTGTGATGGGTGATTATATATTTTTTAATACTGAGTAACCATTTAAATTGTTACATTATTTGTGATTTTCAGAGTCAGCTAGCAGTGGTGGGGAGGGGGAGGGAGCTCCATATTACGTAGCGGACACGATACGGCGCCGCAGTGAAGGAAGTGATTTAAAAAACACTCCTGGTCCCCGAATACGTAGAGTTTCCTTTGAAGTGGAAAGTAGTGGCTTGGTGCGTTGCAGATATTCAAAATGTGGTAAAACAGCCACCATCATAGATGCAAGAAAAGCTTTCAAAACATGTCACAACTGTGCTCATGTCTATTGCTCAAGAGAATGTCGCCGAGCCCATTGGGAAAAACACAGAAAAACATGCTTACATTCACGTGTTGGTGCTTTATGTAGACGTGTTTTATCGACAGTGCGAGAAGATTCTGAAACATTACATCATATATCTCTGCTTGCAAGAAGAGGCTTTCTGAGTCGCGGGCGAGGTGCCGTCAAGAGTTTTTTTTCAAGTCCAGAACTTGCTGAAAGGTTTGTTGCTAATGGTTTATCAGAACTTGGTGAACCGACTTTTATTCGCTGGGCAGATTTACTGCCTGAAGAAATGGGACCAGAACTTTACACAGAACTTCTAAGATTATGTAAGTCATATAATCCTGACACAAGATTAGTTTTGTATGTTGCTGTGTGTGTTGTTAGTGAAGTTCCTACGACAGGTGCCGTTAAATGGGAACGACAGTTGGTTTCTCGTTGTGCCAAACTACGTTTAAGTCGTTCTTTAATTGCACCAAAACAACCGACTGCCAATATTACACGAGATAGTGATGACCCGGAAACTTTAATTCTTACATCGCTACCAGGAGTGAGTCAAGGTAGTCAGCGAGCACGACAGATTAGTTTCACTAATATTCAAAGACATTTACGTCAGAGAGGTGTAAGCTTGCGCAGGCATTTCCCAGAAGTTTATCAAAGGCTTTGTGCTTATGTTGAAGGAACATCAGAACGCTTTACACCGGTGACAGTATATCCAAGAGATTCTGCATCTGGAAAGAGTTTTATGTGTATTATAATGCCTGATGCTGAACCTGAGAAATTGCAGCTTCTACCCACTGACAGCACACGAGTGCAGACCATTGATATCAGTCTAGAACCTCAGACTGGCTAATTTTTTCATTCATTTTATCTTCTGAAAGATAGCCTATTTCTCGTTCTTCCAGCTTTTGTATTAATTTGTTAATAACATTTCTAGCTGGTAAAAGAAAGGTAGTTTTTAAGTAAATCTCAAGGAAATTTTATTTTAGTAATATTATGTAAAAATATTAGGGGTCTGCGGGTTATCACCCAATGTTCAGATTAGATAGCAGAAATATAATATAATAAACTTTTTAAAGGCTTTAAAAAATCACTATGTAATAGCTATGATGCCACACTAAAGTATTCTTTCAAAATTGAAGCTGTTTTGTTAATTAGTTTGCATTACTTGTACCTGTCCATTTTAGGCAACCATTGTTATTATCTTTAGAAAAATCTGAAAAAATTTGTTGTTCTGTACGTACATCTTGCTTTACTCACGCAGATTCAGTATCTAGAAAAATATAAATAGTTATATCTTTATTATTCTCTGAATAATGTTTTAGTTAATGATTCCAAAATTTAGACAGTCACATTTTTTCTCTACACTTCAGTAAAGAAAATAGTGATTATATTAACATTATTTATTCTCTTTAAATATCAATCTACAGATATAAAATTTTGTTGAAATTATGTATTTATCATTTTGACTTTAGGAAAGGTTGTTTTAGTAATATCATTTAATTTACAAGTGAAAGAAGATTTTGTTGATACATAGTTATCATATTTTTTTAGAAGTTCTGTAAATTATGACAAATTAACATTGCTTTATCGAAACTAAGAGGACTGTTGTATTTATATTTATTCTGTTGTGCAATTTGTCAACTGACTATTTTATCACATAAGTGAAACCCTCAGGATGTAATGGGACTGTGTTCACTTCCTCATTCAGTTATTCAATTAAACAATTTATGTTTTTCACTGGATGCAATTATTTTGTTGCAAATTTTATATACTCTTTTTTACATTTCCAGTGCATTAGTTTGATTAGATGGGTGCACTTGTCTCGATTATCCAACCATTCAGTTTCAAAATTGAGCGTTAGTTTGGTTCTAATTGCTAATTTTATAAAATAGTCACTACAAAATACAACATTTTTATCACAAATGTTTATCTAATGTCAGTGTTAATGACTAAAACCTGAAAACATTGATTTCTATACACTAACTTATTAATAATATACCATAAATACTTGTACAATTGGAACTTATAGAGCTGCGAATTTCTTCATAAATATTTGTTAACTATTATCTGCAATCGTATAAAAACAAAAATATCATGTACATGCATCTCAAATCAATTTACCTAGACGATTCCTTTTGCTACTCAACCTGAACTAAAAAATCATTTCCTGCAGACCGCCTGGTAATAAATAGGATTAATATGAGTAATTTTTTGTAAAAATAAATATGTCTATTTAATTCAAATATTATTTACTACTAGATGTGAGACATTAAGTGCTTGAATCAATTAATAAAAGGGTGAAACTATATTATCAATAATCAACAAATCATAATAATTTTAATTGCTTAAATTTGTACTATTATTAAATTGATTGATCCTCTACAATATTTACACTTCATAATGTTTCTGTTTGTTTGTTTGTTTGTTTGTTCAAATGCATCCTCTTAGTTATGTTTTATTGGTCCAGCATATCAAGGAAAAGTAAGAAGGTAAAATATTGTTATTTAATTTAAAAACCCATGCAATAAAAAACAAAATTATAATAAGCAATCAACATGCAATGTCTTTATTATCATTAAGTCGTACTGGTATTGAAAAGTCTGGTGTGAGGTTTTTTTTGCCTATGGTTTGTCATTGTTTGGCAGTTTGTATGAAGCAAAACAGTTCACATTCAAGCAATTTTTCTTGTTTAACATTCTACTATAAATGATACACATCTGTGATAACCATAGCACATTTATTTTATTCCATATAACATAAAGTAATTGCTAGCTTTCTTTACTATACAATAGCTTTCTTTCTATACTATACAGTATATTTAATAACACACAATTTTAATTAACAACCTTTTCATGAACAAATTTGTGAGCACATAACCCAACCAACATTTTTGAAGAAACATGCAGCTTATGGTATATAATGTTTAAATTATTCCTGCATGCATATTGTTTCTTCATTAGTAAGTTGTAAATAATAACATTATTCTTGTACTTTTAAGTTTTAGTTTGTCTTTGAGTTTAAAAAGGTGTAACTTCAACTGCAATGACTTAGTTGAAACAAATTTGTCAGTTTGGTTCTAAATACTAAGAGGTTTTTTGCCCTCTTTAATCTAGTAAAATACAACTTAAAATTTGGTGTATTTGCTATCTAATGAAAAAACGCAGTCAGCAAAACAGAAACTCTCGCATCAACACACAAAATTCATTGTTTGGAAACATACTTTAATAATTTTGAATTTTACATTTTGCTCAAATTTATCATCTTACAGTTTCATGTCCTACTTAAAACAAAAATACCCATCAATAAAAATAAATTTTGACTGTTTTGTACTTAGCATGTTATAATAGTGAAATTGCAAAAGAGGATGTGTAAACAAAAGATATTCATTTGTATAATTTGCCCAATAACCTTTCTTGAACCAGTACGAAAGACGATTTACATGTAAAATGAAGTGTCTGTTCTCTATAGAGATGTACTGTGCAAGATGAGACAATCTTTTATGTAAAAAGTAATAAGGGTTCAAATAAGAACCATTGTTAAAATTTTGTAAACAAAATGTTAAATATAATATTATTGCTTTTACTCTTTATTTTATATTTTTATGATAAAATAATTATGTAGTTTATAAATGTATTAGTTTTTTAGTAGAGATATATATATATATATAAAATATGTTAAGTTATTCATAATAATTTATTTATAAATTATGTTATATTGTTTATAATATCATACAGAATATTTTGAAAGTTAAAAAATTATATTCTGTGTTAAAATAATGCAGAAAAAAATTCAGAAATGTGCAAAATTAAAAGTATTTTTCTTCAAACTATTTTTTTGGTGCACAATATTATAATAGTTCAATATTTTATACCTAGTAACTTAAACATATTTCATCAGTGAAACTGCAATAACCATAATTAAAAATAAATCATGATGATTATAATTGTTAATACAAAGCTAACCAAATACAATAAAATAAGAATGTAAGCAATAAATTTGAAGAATATTGAATTTTAGTAATTTATATTATGAAATACGCCATCTGATAAAATTTGTAAAAACGCATGATTTTTACTAATGCATTGTCTAAATGGAGGATAATTTGATTAAATAAAAGGATAGTACACCACCATATCAGAGTTATGAAATAAAGTGTTTGTAAAATCATAACTTGCTCAAATAAGTCAGATGGTAGATAATGTTAGAAAGATCATTATATCGCCACACTAGAAAATATAGCTAAAACCTTTTAAAAAAGCATCAAAAGTAAGGAAATCCAACTAAAATTCAATTTGTAAAGGGAATTGGTTATGGTGTGGAGTATATTAAACAAGTATATTTCATGGCAACTTATTGAATGTAAACAAAATTGTGAAGTTTCATTAATCTGTGTGATTTTGTAGCCTCAGTGCTCTTCAACTTTTGTATTTTCTAAAAAATGAGTAAAAAACCTTATATAATTAATCATTAGGATAATCAAAATGTATGCATCAAATAAATTAAACCCTTAAAATTGTACTCAACAATAAATTGCAAGTGCATATGATTGCTAATAATCCAGGTTAACAGTAATGACTGGAAGGTCTGTTATTCCAATAAATTGTCTGCTTTAATTTAACTAAATACGCAACTATACAACTTGTGTGGATGTTCTATAGCAAACTGTTTAATTATGTCTATGTACTGTATCAGCCAAAACCAACTACACTGAAACTTTATTTTATAACTTTTTTTATAAATACCAGATGTATAAATAACTTACTGTAGTCAAGAAATTACACAGTAGCCTACAAATAAAAAGAAGGTCTACTACATTCTAAGTTTTAAGTGACAGAATTAAAGTTCTTTAGGATTTCCAAAACACTTAAACAGTACTTTTAGAGTCTAGGTAGGTTCCGCAACATGTTTCTGAAAAATGGTTGAACCACTTCCCTTTCAACTGCCAAAATCTTCTTACACAGCTTGCCAATGGTTGCTGATAGTTTTTATATAAAACCACTTCTTCTAGAATACCCAAACATACCATCAGTTAGTGTTATATCAGTGGAGTTAGAGGATATAAAATATCGACTCCATGAGATATAACACAGTTTCTGAAAGTGCTAGTAGCCCTGTGCTGCTGAAACATTTTCACTCTCAAACAAAATGATGGCTTGTTCCTTAAGCTAGACTTGATTTACAGTCTCCAAATTCTGTTAATAAATTTCAATGAAATAAGGACCTAGAGGATGCCAATTCCAGATATAAGACACGTTATATAATCACTACAGATTAGTTTCTTAATAATGATGCCTGTTCGAATGAAACCAAGTAAGTGAGCTATTTGTTTATAAGTCCATTTAAATAAATTTTGCATTCGTCAGAAAACCACACATTAGGCTAGATAAAAACTTCAAATTAACAGTACTTTTATTTTTCCTTTTACTTTTCAAACAAAGATAGATCTGTATCTTGTAACAAAACCCATTATTAGCTTTAAACATATAGGTACCTCACTGATGTCTGGCCAGTGTTCATTTTCAATGAAGTTTGTCAAAGATTTCTTTGTGGTGACTGCAATACTTGATGAAATGGTCATTCTTGGTTTTCATTAATTGGATGGCAAGTGCATCCTTTACGTTGTGTAAGTGCGCTTCCAGTTCAACAATTTTTTCAGGGACTGAAAGCATTACTTTGTTAGTTGGTAGGCCTACAGGTTGTTGAAAACGCTCCAGAAATTCATTTGCAACATGTATTAGGCTAGGCCCATTTTTTACGGCCAATTCCATATAATCAATCCACAGAAAAAATTACTGTGATTTACCATTTTTTCCTTTTGCTTGTTTCATTTAAAATCAGTACTATTGCTTTGACAACAATCAGGGCAGGATTTCCCAATAGGCCCGGTAGGCCCGGGCCTATGGGCGCAAGCTTCCAGGGGGCGCACGGCAGAGAGAAAAAAATATTTTAAAAAATATCTAGAAATAAAAATAAATAGAGATAACTTAACATTTTTTTGAATTGATTACAAAAAAATCATTCTGATTTTAAAGTTCATTGGAACAAATAATTGTTGGTAAAGTTAAACTATTTTTCAACATTACGCATCAACTTCGTTACAACATTGATCTCAATCACGGGGAACTGGCAGTAGGGCATTTTGTTAAGCCCAGAACCAAGGAAATTACTCAAAAAACTTGCAATGATAAAATTGCATCGTGGAGTGGTGTTTAAGCAATTAACATATAGGCCTGATAATATAATTGTTTAATAAAGGTTTTTGGGGAAGTAACTTTAACCAGACTAGGGGGTGGAAAAAATTATTGGGCCTAGGGGCGCCAAAATCCGGCCTTGACAACAATAGCCAGAGTGATCAGCTAACATACTGAAGACACTTGTCATATTATAATAAGTTTCAGTGTTAATTGTTGTGGGCTTAAAGTACATATCTAAATCCAAAAAGTGAAGTTTAAGGCTAGGAAGTACCATACCAATGACACAGTTGAATCAAAACAATAAAGTATATCCGTTATAGAATTATGTTTTTTTTTTTTAATTGAAGCTTGATAGCACCTGTTCAATTGTGCTAAATAATTAGGATGACACAATTCACTTTTTTTAGTTTTTTTAAGAAGAACCTTCTATATTGAACCTAATTCCATAAAAGTTATAGAGCTGAACAAGTTTTGTACATTTCTAAAGGTTTCTGGATTTTGTATTTATACAAACAGTTTGTAAAATTCACTTGATATGTTTTGTAAATATTTCTAACACAAAACTCCAAATATTTACCTCAACTTAAAAACATTTGCAACATTTTGTTGTTGCTGGCTATGATAAAAGTTTGTTGAAGTTTTTATTTGGTTTTTACATTAATGAGCTTCCATACAGCCTGTATTTTCAGAATGAAAATAAATTATTTTTGTGTATGTTACACTGGTATTTAACATACAGAATCAGAATGAATAAATAGTAATTGTAGGGGAATGACTAGCGGTAGAATTTAATTTATTTTAGAGCCAACATTTGTTATATTGCAAATGGTAGGCGTACTACATAAGTACAAAATATTGAAAATATAACATATTAAAATACAATAACAAATATTATAGTTTTGTATATTTTGAGTTTTGTCCTGTAAAAATCATTGAATCTATATATATATATATATATAGAGAGAGAGAGAAATGTATAAACCAAATACCACTGACTGACTCACTCATCTCAAAAACCACCGAACGGATTGGAATGAAATTTGGTATGTAGCTTCCTCTAAGGCCGTAGGTGCTTGCTAAGAAAGGTTTTCAAAAAATTTTAGGGAGGTTTGGGGGGTCAAAGTTACTAAAATCCTCATAAGAAATACATAGTATAATATATTTATTGATTTATTTTATACATTTAACTTTGAATTGTCTATCCATGCAAAGCCGTATCGGGCCAGCTAGTAGTTTTATGAAATTAATTAAAATTTTAATTAATTATTATACCTACAAGTCTTAGTAAAGCTTCTATAAATTCACATATTAGAATTATCTATTCAAGTGGAATATACAAAGTGATTTGTTGAAAACATACCACCTCTATTGCTTAAAAGGTGGAAAGAGATAAAGAGAGGCAATTTATTGTTAATAAAATAATTTAATTTATTTCTAGTTAAAAGGAAATGGTATGTAAAATATGATCTCGGAACAGTTAATCACCATCAGGGGGAACCTAAGAAAACCTAATTACAAAATCCCCTCCACCTCCTACCACCCCATCTTACAAGAATTTATATGGCTTGTGATACATCAAATTAAAGCCTTTTAAAAAACATGAATTTCCATAGTAAGAAAATAAAAATCTGCTAATGCATTCATTTGCTTTGCTAAACAATTTTATTTTGTAAGTTATTTTTATAACTTTATATTACTTAAAAGACGGAAGGCATAGTTAGTTATATTACTTAACTAGGCACTGTTTGATCTCAGAGTAGTTATCCACCGTCAGGGGGAACCTAAGAAAAGATATTTACAAACCCCCCCCCCCCTCCTCCCGATCCGCATCTCAAAAATTTGTAATGGACACTTATGGCTTGTGATACATAAATTGAAGCCCTTTAAAAACAATGAATATCTCTGTAAGAAAATAAAAACCACCTAACGCATTTGTTTGATATGCTAAAAAATATTATTTTGTAAATTAATTGTTTTGTAAAGTTGTTATATGTGTTCATTCCAAATTATTGACATGGGGTGATTGTGGTCTGGGGATTTTGAAAATTGATTTTCTAAGACAAATAACTGTACGGAGAACAGATTTTGGACATCTCTTTCCATCTCTCTCCATTTTAAATAATATAAAATTGTATGTTATTTTCTTACCACAGAAATTCATGTTTTTTAAAGGGCTTTAATTTGATGTATTACAAGCTTTATGTAATTCAAATTTTTGAGCCATGTCCTTTACAAATTTTTGAGATGGGGTGATTGGAGGGCGAGGGGATATCGTAATTAGGCTTTCTTCTCCTGATGGTGATTAAATTATCACATTTTGTAAATCTCTTTCCGTCTTTTAAATAATACAGGTGGTAAGTTTTCAAAAAATCACTCTGTATAAGAATAATAAATAAAGCAAATAAAACTCAAAACATTTGGAAAGCAATAATTTGAAACTGCTGCCATCTTGAAAGTTTACAATGTGTTAAACTTATACAGAATGATTTGTGAAAGAACTTGAAAGTATAAGTAGCTTAGTACAGGAACACATTTTGTGTAAATAGATCTACTATTGATTTAGTGGCTATATTTATCACCAACTCTGCAGTCCACCATACTATTTTTCACACATATATAAAACAAGTATTTTGCAGACTTTAATTGGTTCTGTGTAACCAATATATCCAATAAAACAACCAAGTTTCTTTAATATTTTGGGATATTTTACTAAATACCCATTTATATGTCCGTTTTGTCATTTTATTATATGTCCATTTTAACATATTTCAGTACTGTATTACTGTTGGGTGAAATGTTACATTGTTTCTACTTCTGTTTAACCCTATGTATTCACCTGCCAACTACTGAGGAATCAAACTGTTACAGTGTACCATGTGCTGCGTGTTATATTGTTGTAATTTTAACAGCGAGATCATCTAATTCTATGTGATATTTAATTTAATCCTTGATACAACATTCTGTTATATGTAGTAATTTTTTATAAAGCATTGTTTGAGGGGTTTGGGTTGGTTTTTTGTACTGTACTCAGTAAACATCTAATAAATCATCTAATCACTAAATCTGTTAAATAAGAATAAATACGTACCAATGATTTTTAATACAATTTGCATACCGGTACTATAATTTATGACTTGTTTGAACACTACAAACAAAAAACAATATTAACACAAATTTCAAAAGGATCTATAGTAGTAGCAAAGCGGGAGCACCGATGGAGGCCGGGTCAAGTCCCCTTGCACATATGGTGGTCCATCGGTACTCCCGCTTTGCTATTACTATAAGTACTGGTAGTTAAATAAAGGGGAAGGAACCTCTAATGTGGCTATAATGTACACCATTATTGTTCACATGCATTTTGAAAATAAAAACTGTATTATGTAGACTCTGAACACAAATTTATCTCCAACTTGATATAATATGATTTTAAGTATTCTCAAATGACCTTATTATATTTTTAACTAGAAATATGAAAACAATAAAGATTTACATAATAAATTATTTAAAATATGGTAAAAATAATGCTAATTAATTTTTCTTATATGTTTTGCTGCCTCAGTCTTAATTATAGTATTATTTTTAAACTATTATTATATAATAATTGTCGTGTTCAAGTTCATATTGTATATTATTGCTTGTATATATGTATTAATAGTTAATTGAATATTTTTATATACATATATAATTTTTGTTCATGTAGAAAAACATGTATAAACAGAGTTGTGTTTTTTTATGTGCATTGCTTAATAAGACTTTTAATATTAGTTAAGTTGTTTAAAGATCCTAGTTTGTGTTCATATTAGAAAACATACACTCGCCATGAATAATATTTCAAAATAACATAAATTATTTAAATATTGTTGGGTTTTACTAATTCTAAAAACAAATAAACAATTTAATGACAAACTGATTGATTACCATGAACAAATCCTTTCCTTGTATATACATATTTTAATCCTTTTTGGTTTTATTTTTGAGATGTATCTTATTTAACACCGCTTTTGTTTATGTGCTTTTAATACATGGGCCGTGGCCCCCCTAACTCCCAGGGTGATAAATTAAATTATATAGTCAGTTATTTTTCTTTTAAGAGAATCATTTCAAAGTCAGTATTACTAGAAGTGGTTTAGCACTAGAATATGTTTTAAATGATATATGTACCATTTCATTTTACATATTCTTATTTATTTTTTACAAGAGTTCATGCATGAACTGCTGGGCGCACTACTTGGTGCAGCCTCAAGGAGCGGTTAAGCTTTGTGTATTCATTGATGGTGTAAAAGTACAGACTCAATGCACAAGTTTTCTGGGGGAGTTCAAAAATTTCCACGAACCCCTTTTACTGAAGGAGGGGAGTGTACTCCTTAATCCTACCCCAGTCTAGCCCTAGAAATATTTTATGTCAGCTGTTGGCTGTTGTAGAGAAATTAAACCTTGAAAACAAGGTATCTGTTGACAACCTATACGATGAGCTTTTTTCGGTAAAAGACTGCCTGGAAATTTTGGTTGCTGAAAAGGACATGAGTGTGGGTAGTAAATGGAAAATGCTGTTTCAGAAAAGCTCTGAGGAGTTGCCAAACTTATTCAAAGTTGTCTCTTTTTGTTTAAGTATTACACCATCTAATTCGTTTGTTGAACGAGTTTTTTCACACATGAACTTAAAATGGACTGATTCAAGAAATAGGTGCTCTGTTCAATTAATCAAATCAGAACTGATAGTTGCAATCAACTCTACCTCTTTAAGCAGCAACGAGTTTTTTGACAATCTCAAGAAGAGTCAAAACTTTAAAAAAATTGTCAATGCTGTAAAATCAAGTTCGAAGTACGACTTTTTGAACAAATAATTTTAACTTGTCTTAATTTGAATAAATTGTCAAATAAAATATAAAAAATATTGTTTTATTTCACACAATCCTGGTCAAATAAATAAGACGTAGACTATATCTTTAATTGTTTGTAAGTGTTATACTTAGGCTAAAACGCTTAAAAATGCTTAAAAACAAAGTAAGTTTTTCAAACATTTTCCGGGGGAGCAAATCTCCCCCAGACCCCCCAGTAATTAGTGTCCCTTATTTGGTCAGTAAACATTTGGCAACCCTGGTTTTTTATGGGCTACTTTGATGATTAAAATTTGATTTATTTATATTATACGGTAAGTTTAATTTAATTTAGCTTAAGCTTGTTATCATTTGTGTATTTACTGTGATTTAATTTACTCATTCAAAATCCCGAAGTCACTTTATTAAGATATTAATTTTGACTGCTCTAGGCAGTATATAGGTACGGTAGGTAGGCCTATATTGAATCTTACATTTCATTGTTTTTTACTTTCTCCACCCTATACGTAGTATATGGAGAAAGTATTGTTTTCGTAAAAATGTTCGAATTTGAATTTTCAGTTGAATTATCTGTTTTGGTGCTCCCAGAACTCCAAAAAATGGTTTAGTGCAATTATCTGTGTTGGTGCTCCCTGAACCCAAAAATATTTTTAGTGGAATTTTTTGTTTTGGTGCTCCCTGAACCCAAAAAAGTGTTTTTAGAGTGGTGTCTGTCTGTCAGTCTGTCAGTATGTATACACGACCAGAGAGGACACTATTGGTCCGATTTTCATGAAATTTGGTATGTAGGTACTAAACCCTAATATCTCCAGGCGTTTTTTTAATTTTTTGGAATTTTTTATTTTTAATGGTAATTTACCCCTAAAAACCCATAAAAATTGTCGTTTATGCAAATTTCTCAAAAACGGCTCTAACGATTTTGATCAAATTTTCAGTATTTATAGTGCTTAAGATGCCAAACAAAATGACACCACCCGCTTTTATCAAAACTTCGGCGTTTTATAATTATGGGGAAATGTTTAAAAATAAACAAGTTTATTTTGTCAATCTAGCATCGCGACGGTGGCCGCACGGGGTAGCACCATGGTAGCGATCACGGCCAGTAATTCAAAGGTCGCGCGATCGAATCCGCCTAGGACAATAATTTTTTTATACGATTGACGTAGGTAGAATATTATTTTGTTGTTTTGTTCTAAAAAGTAATAAATAAAATGATTGAAAACAATATTATTTTGACTACAGTAAGTTGGGAGAAAGTTTGTGTCAGTTAACTGATACCGTTTATTGTTTGTTAACCAGGACTCTTTAACTTTGAAATATGTTTGAATTTACTTAGATATATACAAAATGTTATAATACCAAATTTTTAAAATTAATTAAAAAGTATAAAATTGTTTCTCCTAGAATTACAGATTTATAACACCATACAGTTTGTCCTGAAAATTTGAGATTTTGAATAACTATGACAATACTGTCTTGTAAGATTAAAAACATGGGGTGCATGCAATAGATAATAGTAAGGAATGTAGAAGACTCACACAGAACAGTTCATATCATTTGCAGTAAATAAAATTGCTAGTTACTTAGGTGAACTATTCATGCATCAATCATCTACTGTATTGCAAGCGCCCCACTTTTTCATTTTTAACCATACAAGTATTTTCATAGCTATTCTCACAATTACAAATTTCAGAAAATTCTGTAAGGGGTTAGGAATCTGTATGGCTTATAAATCTGTATCTTTATGGGGGATGGGTAAATTATTTTTATACAATTTAGTATAAAACGTGATATATTAAATTTTTTGTTTATTTTAACTAGGTATTTTTTTATTATTGTTGGAGATGGCAGAACAGTTGAAACCCGTCTACATTGTATTCAACTTAAAAGTACTAAAAATAATATGAAAGGTTGATAGTTTTCGAGTTATAAGAGAAAAACAGCTCAAAATGAGATTTTTACCTTTTTTTGCATATTTTCAATGTTGCGTCACAAAATTTTGTAGGCAAACCTTAGATTCGGATTCAGCACCCGAAAAAACATATATAATGGAAAAAATCAAAATTACCTCAAAACTTTCCCACTAGGGGCTCTTTTGAGCACAAATTGACTGTATTATAAGGCCAAGTATCTCGTGCTGTCACGGAGCTGTTCCCCCACCACGCCACCAAGGACTTGCGAATATATTTAAACATATATATATATATATATATAAAGTTTTTAATGACACCCGAAAACGTGTTCTGGGGACCATGGTCGGTGCTCATTTACTACTCCCGACCTTAGGTCTCACCATAAGGGGTCACTGCAATAGCTCATCTTTAATATGGAAATTCGCTAATAATTTTAGAAATACAGATGTTTTGTTTTCAACATTTCTGCAATTTACAAAAAAATTAAAAGTGTTTTCGTTTATGAGTTTATTTTTAATCTGAGTATGAGCAACCAAGAGGCGTTAATTATAATTATTACAATATTTAAATAACATAGGCTACGGTAGTTATTCCCATAGCCATGAGGCATGGCTCTTTTTGCAAAATAATAAATCATGTTATGTCAAGACCTGAAGACTATAAGACACTAGGCCTATAATATACGGTTCTACAAACCATCGCTTTTTTGTCGTGAAAAATCACTGACAGATTAATTAATACACGTCAGAAATACATCATTTAAAAAAATACTATTTTAAAAACAACAGACTTTATATAGGGCTACCTAACTATGCTGACGGAGATTTTTAACTCGGTAAATGTTAATTAAAACCATTGTGCATCCACTTAATTAATATGAGTGTACATTAAATTTAAACAAATAACATTTCTTTATCTACAAATTGGTAAAATATATTTCACACTCTAACGGCCAAATTTTACGTACGATTTAGTCCAAATTTGGTACACACGTTGGTTGTCTACGTACTACGTAGCTTGATGACGAGTTCGTTAGCAAAAATCCAACAACCTAAAGCACTTTTTTGGCCGGAAGTAATTTTTCATATTAAAATGCATTTTTGGAGCTTTTATGTAAAAATAAATATAGGAGATTATTCTACACATTTTGCTTTTGTAAATGTTCCCCCAAAATTGATCAAAATGTAAAGTACCATACAAGACCTGGTTCAACTCCACTAGGGGGTTTATTGTTGGTCAGTTTCTGATACGATGATGATGGCCGCGATGCACTGCGAGCGAAGCAAAGCAGTAAAAAATCAGAGGCCACAGGGTCGAGGTACAAACTCACAAAGCAAGTTTTTCTGCTGTGAGCGTTACAAAGAAGCACTTAACTCGGGGTTGGTGGCCGAGTTACAAAAAAATCTACTAATATATTTCATACAGGTAGGCAGATAGATATTCAACGTCTTCGTGTCATGAGTAGACCAATTTCCAAATAGTTGGTTGAAACCCTAAAATCATACAAACTTAATTTTGGAAATTCACTCAACTCACGTTAGGGGTTCAGCTGTGACGTAGATTTTTTAACCTGAGTATATGAGGTTTCATTTTTTTTTTTTGTAAATTATAGACCACTTTGAGCTGAACAACATGAGAGTCAAACTCATAATGCTAAACATTGTGGGATGGCTCCTTTTTGCACAACTACTTGAGTCCAATTGAGTAGTAAATTTTGTATTACGTTGTGTACTATCTTCTTTTTACCAAACACTGGCTGGTCTCTGATTTATATCATTCGGTCTCTTGTTGCAATAGTATTTTAAAAGTATTTTTTTAATGTGAAAATAAGATACATGTTATGTTATATAAAGTTTAAATGTTAGTTACAAAAAGAGGGAAAATTATAAAAGGAAGATTTAAAACTTTTTAAAAATATGTTTGGGGTTTCAAAGGATAAAAGGATGGGAGGAAAAAGTTCCCATCTTCTAAGCATTTTGTAGTCCCACGACCACGGAATATATCCTACTTTACCGGTACCTAATTAAGTTATTATTTTTGGTGTATTTTGATTTTTAATCCATGTTTATATTTTTGTCCAGTGCTAAATAAAAATATTGAACCACATAACGGTTAGAACTCCTAGTTTTAATTAAATGTATTAACTTTTTTCTAGTTGACAAGGTAGCTACGTAGCGCAGTAATAAAGCGTTGTAATATTCTAGAATTTTAAAATTCGAATCCAGCCATAAGTTGATTCACTTCATTATTCTGGCATATAGTTAAGCTAATAAAAAATTAATATTCTAACTAAATATTTTTTGTAGTAAAACCATTTTTTAGGGTAGTTATAATCCTAAATTTACCATAATAGTAATAATATTATGATTATGATTGTGCTACTGTATCCTGATCACCATTTATACTGTTCCTCACAATCTGGTCACTGATCTTGATTTGTAGTTTGTATGATGTTGATAACGTATCTACGTAGACGTACACACTCTACATTTATCACAAAGTTATAACAAAATATTAATATGTGTATTATAATAGTTTCTTAATTTTAATACTAAAATACAAAACAGTTGAGTGATTTGCTTAATTTTTAAATATAATATAATAAAATTAAATACCTACGCATGCGAAACTGCGAAAGGGAAAAGAAATTGCTCCAATCATTTTGTATATTCAGAGTAATCATCAATCTCTAGTCTCTACTAATGAAATATAACATAACCTTGCAAAAATGTCGCTATAAGTTTCAAAGACTGTGGGGTCACTCATCAGTAACTCAGTGTCTCAGTCAGTATTGAAGTACTGTAGTTAGTTATTAGAACTAGAAGGTGAAATAAGTTATATGCTTGACTTGAAAATTTGTATAACACATTGTTTATTCAATTAATAAAACTTTTCCTTTTTTACAAAAAAGAGAAAGCGGATCGTTAAAATAAATTTTGTAATCTGAATAGGTTACAGTGAATATAGATTTTCTTGTTTTTGTTTCAAATTGTGCCAGTTTCTTCTTTGTATACACTTGACGGCTTTGAACAGGTAAATTATTGTAATTTATTAGTTCTATACATAAAATTCATGTATGCCATATTCCTATAAAGTTTGTTTTTGCCATTATTGTTCTCACCATATGGTATTCAAGTACTTTTAAAGCAATAACTTCTGCGATTTTAATAACAAGTAAATACTAAGCAAGTTAATAAAATCAATAGGATCTCTAAATGTCTAAGTTAGTAGTCTACATAAAATACAATGATATTTAGGACTGGACTGCTAAAATTGAATTATATATTAAGAGTCTTCGCTTTGGGCAAAAAGAACAACTAGTCTTGTTTCGAAAGAATAAGATGCTGTGTCCTACTCCAAAGGGACCTAGTTATCAGATATTGTATCAAAAGGAAGGAGTGCTTGGTTTGATAACGAAAGTTCATAATATGCCTCCCTGTTGACATTTTCACACCTTTTAGGAAAGTGCTTGCAACGTAAGAACATTGTCACTGTATGAGCGTTAACCCTGCAAGTCGCAGCCTTCGTACTTCGCTACAATTGGTACCCTATTTGTGGTGAAAACCTAGCAACATGCAACAGCTCGCAGATTAGAAACTACATGATTATTTACTCAATAGTTTTCGACCAGATTACCGTAAATCGATACCGTAGTTCAACTTTTAAACTTTCAGTACTAGTGTATTGAGCGTCAATTTGAAAAGAATGAAACAAAACTTAACTTTTTCCTTTAAATGTAATGAAACTACAGGCTACACTCCACTGGCTGCGCCAAGTCAAATATGAACAATATTATAAACAAGTGTAAAAGAACAAATAATTAAACCAAAAGTAGAATAGGCAAATTGGTGTAAGTTTACTATTCGACCCTAGCCTAATATTTTTTCAGATAACGACATTGTTTTACGTTCTACTGTTAAATGTTGAATACAGGTAAACATACTGTGACTAAATACTATATAGGTTAGAACCTTTTAGGTATTTTTATTTTTGCATTTCTGTTGCCATGGGTCGAATAGTAAACTTGCATCGGCCAATTAATGTGTAGATCTTTTAGCCGTCTCTGATAAGCTGATATATATAACAGCATTGCCAGATTGTCACCTTTTTTCCCGGAAAGTAAGAAGTGCTACCAACTTATATATAAATGTTAACTAATTGAAAACATACTGTGCTGGAGAGTTTAAGTTAGTTTAAGTTTTTTTAAGAATAGGCCTACATGTAATATTTCACCTGTTAACTTGCGCATGCGCAAAGCAATCACAATTATTCATACATATAATATTGTTCAATTTGACAACATTGTAAATATGTGTGTTTTCATTCTTTATTTAGGATTTTATCAAAATTGTTTTATTGGTTTCAGTCCTGAATTTCATTATTCCATATTAATTAAGATAAATAAACATTTTTCACTTAGTTTTCTATTCTTTTATATCTTATTCCACTTATCTTGCTATATTGCGGCAAGAATATTGCCCTTGCAATGTAGGTATGCAAGAAAATTGTACAATACGTAAGCCTAATTGTAATGTTTAATTATATTTCTAAACGACTTAAATATAGTAAGTGAAAACAGAAAATATAATTTACAAGATTTAATCTAGGCTACCGGTAATTAATTATATAGCCTATAATTAGAAAATAAAACACTTTAAATTTAAACTCAATTCACAACTTATTTAACTCAAGGAAATATTAGACGTATCTTTTCAGTGAGATCGAAATGTACATATGATTTAAATAACACGATTGCCGGACTCCGCTATTCCTACAACTTAAAATCACTTAATAAAATACATAAAGCCTATAACAAAATAAGAGCATACACAATTTTCACTTTATACAATTCTATAACTTAATACACAAATAAGTTTTTGGTGCTTACATATTATACGGAGGCCACTATTTTTTTAAACATTGCTAAGTTTAGTAAACAACAGAAATGCAAGAATAATACAAAAAAAATAGCCTAAAGTTCTAACCTATAGTATTTAGTCATAGTATGTTTAGTTGCTAGGGTACTACTAAAAATAGTAGGCTATGTAGGGCCTAATAAAAAACGTCTAAAATTAGTGGCCTCCGTATAATAAGTAAGTACCAAATTTTTTTGTATTAGGCTAACGCAAATGCAAATGTCATTCACGGAAAACCTCTGGCCCCACTATGCATATATCAGAATATTTTTTAATTTCTATCCATCAGTTAACCTAACTCTGGTATCGTTGTAAACATTCCTTCAGGATAGTATTCTTGGTTTATATGCTTTGAGAAGGGGAAATGCTCATGGACACATTGTTAAATCGTGGGTAGTGCAGACTCTTACTGGCTAAAACTACCTCCTCACTTCAGATTGGTAACCAAGTCATCTCTTCTGCTCTGCTCTCTTCTTCCTTTTGCTGCATTAACTTAGAGCCATATATATTTGCTGACAAGACACCTGTTCTGCCTCATCACAAGCATTTGTTCAACCAGCTGTGGAACCCCATATACCCTCTTCACTACCTTCCACATATCTTTACGCTTCTTCTGACACCTTCTACAATGTAGTATCCTGTGTCCCCTCAGTACACACATGAGGGGTTGCTTCTTATGTGAAATCTGTGTAGATAAGCGCTAAATTCTCCACGCCCAGTAAAGATTTGTGCCACTTAATAGTTTAGATCTCCAAAGCTTCTGTTTATCCAAGTATCCAAATCTGGTATTAGCATTTTATTCCACTGGCTATTCCCTTCAACTACTGACCATCTTTCTTGCCAGCACGCTAGCGTGACACTCCTATAAGTTCTTTCTTCGATATATCTATACGTCGCTATCGTGTTTCCTGGATCGTTCCTCTACAAATAGATCCATAGGTGGCACTGCCTCCAAAACTATCGCAGCATTAATGCTTATGGTTCTGTATGCACTGATGATCCTCAACGACATTCTTCTTTAAACCACAGTCACTAGCTTCGTGTAATTTTTTTTCTTCATAATAGTTTTCCATACAGGTGCAATGTATAACAGTACAGCATTTGCCGCTATCATTAGAACTTTTTTTTCTACAGCTAGGACCTTAAACATTTCGAATCACCCCTTCTAGTGCCTTGACTCCTCATTCTGTCCTACACACCAGTTCTTGGACTTCATGGGTTATTGTCATGTTGTCAAAATTTTACTGTAAAAGTGATCAGTTTCAATATTTTTGATCATTAACCACTCACAGTACTTTTGCCGTGGTGCATAATCTTGAGGGATCTTTTGAACCATAGTGAAGTGAAATAGGTACAAATTACTTTTACGGATTCTGCACCACAGTTTAGTTTGAGGTAACCTAAATTATGTGCAATTACTAGTGGTTCCAGGATTTTCCTCTAAAATGTGTTCTTCAATGCCTTCAGTTTGTTGGACAGTCCTTCTTTTGTGGTATTTGCTAACTTTCCAGTCGCTCTTGAACATTGGTGAACTGCCTCTAAGTTTTACAATCAGGAACTTGCATGAAAATTCTTCTTTCCTTAGCATCAATGTTTGTCCACACACCACAGTTTACAAAATGCATATTTCTATATGTTTCCAAACTATACAAAGGTATTATTAAAAGATAATCAATAAAGCAAACTTAGTTTAGAAACAAGTTTAACTGTAGTAAAGCAATAGAAAAACTAATGAAAACAACAATGACAAGTGTTGAGTATCATATCGCCGCCCTATCGACTAATCGATCGATACCTATTGATCTAGTATCAGTAATAAGGGGTTACAGAAATTACTCTAATTATCAAACCGTCATCCTGGTTCTACACTCCAGGTATTTCAAACCCTGCCGATGTTGCGTCACGAGGTGTTCTACCTAGACAGTTGGTGAATCACCCCTTGTGGTGGACAGGCCCGAGTTGGCTACT
>JAGFPH010000004.1:2141251-2162752 GCA_018207615.1 Philaenus spumarius
GCATGGTCAATTGTATGTCGCCTGTTCCCGTGTCGGAAAACCATCAGCTTTATTTGTTTACGCGCCAGACAACAAAACAAAAAATGTCGTGTATCAAAAAGCATTACAATGAAGGAAATAATGATGTCATAGCAAACCATTAGAATTAACGCATTTTGTTGTTTCTACTGTTTACTTGGAATTCTGACTTTATTCAATTATAAATTAAATTTTGTGAAAAACTGCATGGTTCCAAGTCGATCACATTTAAGGCATGTTACACATTTCAGTGGTGTACTGCCGATAGAATTCATCTCGCATATACAATTTTCAATCGGTGTTCTTCTGAATGTACTCTTCTAATTAAATAATATTGATGGCAACAATCGTTAATATACAATGATAAGTCAGGAATATGTTTTTTTCTTATTTTTACCATAGTTATATGGCCTACATATAAAATTGCATTCAATTTGAAAGTTGATGTAGCCTATTTCTGTGTTTGGCAAGATTCAAGACATGTTAATGTACTGTATTCTATATCTGTACAATATATAAAAATAAATGTTTGTTTCTTTGTGTCTTTGATTCTTTTTTCTTTGTCATTATAGACTCAAAAACCATTCGACCAATTTCACAAAAATTTCACAGTTTATCCATTATTAGGAGTGTTTAGAAGTTACAATTACTACAGTCTAAGGGGTTGAAATGGGGTTACTACCCCTATACAATAAATTAAACTAACATCCTACAAGCTAAAAAGCTAAAAATATGTAATATTAATTATAAAAAAAAATCATTTGAAATTTGATTACTTAAGCCAAAGGAATTAAATGTAATAATTAGCTTTTAAATTCAATAAAACAGTACCTTTAATTTTTCTATATTCTCAAAAACAACTCAACTAATTTCACTAAAATTTCACAATTTACACATATAAGTATATTACTAGAATTGTTTTGAGAATAAAAATGGTCACTACAATCAAATAAATTAAAATAGGGTAGTTTAATACAATTAAATTAAATTGCACTAACTTCCTACAAACTATAAATATAAATTTATGTACTGTAATGTTATTCTTAAGTGACATAAACACCATTTGCAATTCAATAACTTAAGTCAAAAGAATGAAATTTGATAACTACCCTTAAAATTAAATTAAGCAATAGCGAAGCATTGCCGGGTCCACTAGTTGCTTAATAAAAATAAAGTAAAAACTTAAATCGAAAAATAATTGTTTTAAATGTCTTTCCTTAGTAGTTTCTGTAGAAAATGAAAAAAGATAACAACGACAAAATTTAAAATAAATAATAGTGATAAAGTGCAAAACGAACTAGATTGTTAAAGATTCATACCATATTAATTTTACAAACTTTCTCCAGTACACGTCCAAAAAGGAACATACTTTGCAAAGCATTGCAATACTGTACTTATAATATTGACATTACTGTGGACATCCTTAATTTTTGTATTAGGAGATCTTTTGTTTTAGGGGAACAAAGTTTGTATTCAATTATAATCTATACAATATCTACGAGATAAATAGGTTATTATAAATAGTCGTTACATTTTACAATTCCTTAATGTGTTAGCTTTTGTTTTACACCCACCACAATGAACTGGAGGAAGTCATCTGGCTCGCGTTCCTTCAATAAAAATTGCTCCTAAAATCTGAATTTGTTTTCTGTGTCCATTACCTACGTTTGGCATAGGCCTACTACTAAAATCGAATACTCGGGAGAATCTGAAAAACAACCGATGCTAGTCGAGTTGAAACAAAAACATACTTATACACGTACTTTGTTTATTTTCTTTTTGAAGTGAAAACTTCTTATGGCCCGTTCGGCACTTTTTGCGTGGGTATTCGAATGAAATCTGGCGCACCGTAGCCCTACCGTACCCATTGTATTTTAGATGCGTGTAGTTTAAGGCTGTATCACACATACAAAATAAGAAAAAAATTATGTACGGGTAAGTTCAACAGCTGTATGGGTTAATTTAGTCACGACACGCACCGATGAAATGGACATTGTGCCTCCTCATTTCTTGGTAATACCTCTGAAATGGACATTACACTTCTTAATTTTGTAAATTGTGTTAATAATGTCCTTGGTGATACCTCTAAAATGGACATAGTTCTTTCTCATTTTTTTGTAAATGTCTAAATTTATTAACTTGCTTGCTATCTATGGTAATGAAACGTGTGTTGGTTCAGTATAGGCCTAACCTAAAATTATGTTATTATTTGACTATAGACAATCATGTTTATGTTATTTTTAGATTTCAATTTTAAATGGGACAAGATAAAAATAATGATCAAATTTCGGATTACATCAATATGACAGTTTTCTCCCACGACTGCTTTTCCTTTATGTTTTTTGCTGTGTAAAAAAAAGAGATTATGCATTTTAAAATGTGTTTTTGAATAAGTAAACTATGCGTTCATTATATCATTGCATCATGCTGGACTAGATCGGATATTTGAGTTAGGTGATGGAGATATAGACGACAATTATGTATGTTTGTGTTAGGGATTGAACGATTAAGTGCTTGTTAGCTCAGTCTGGTGGGGTTTAATTGTTTTAACCTGTAGTGGGCCGAGGGTCAAACGCTAGACATGTCCCAATACCAATGACTTTTAAATAATCGGCAACTACTTGAGTACAAGTACAGTACGATTTTTTTAACCGTGCCCTCGGCCACGGTTGTACTAACCTGAATGATAACTTCGAAATCGCTCTGTCTACTCTAACGCCGAGCGGCGTGAAACAGCGAAAACCGAGCTTCAATAACACTGTCATTTAATACACTTAGCAGCGATGTAAAATTATGAAACTTTCACGGATACGCAGATAAGAACCATACGATTCGTATGATGTAAAAGAAAATTAATTACAAAACCTATTTCATATTTTAAAAATCAATATTACAACAATTTACTTTAATAATGACATGAAATTTTCACACCGCTGGAAAGTTTTTTTATTTGTTGGTCAGAGACAAAGTCTTCGCGAGAAAGTTTTAGATAAAGGTCCAAATTAAATATTTTATTTGAAACATTTTTTCGTTTGACTTACGATTTGCTCGGTACAGCGGTATAATGTGTGCGTTTCAATTAAAACTACACCTGGCCGGGCCGTGCCGCCAGGCTGTGTTTCCGTTGACCAAGTTCGTCCTCATTTCATAAACGTTATAAAATATTGTATATTATACATATCATATTATTTCAATAATTTTATTCGAATAGTTATTCAATCATTTTTGTTTATTCGAAGTTTGTGGAACTGCCTTTACAATCCCTCCCCGCTACACCGCTAGCCCACCACGCGCTAGCCGAGCCGAGGGCACGGTTAAAAAAATCGTACTGTACAAGTAAATACTTACCGGCACAAGTGACGGGCTGTTCCTTGTGAAATAAAAACCTCGGCTATTCGCGTAAACTAATTATTGTTTTAACTCTCTATTATAAATAATTTTTGTTTTTTAAATCTACAAAGTTAACATAATTTGCAAAAATAGCGTTCAATAATAATTAAGGCTCGGCAGGAGTGAAAAATATTTCTGAGTTGACCGCAGCTCTCCAAGTGGCAGAACTGTACACTACTAGCAAAGCATTCTTCCTGTTTTAGGGCAGCTTCATAAGGGCGGAAAATAGAGGGTTACAGTACAGACATAACCCTGACTAAACGTTCTGAATTACTAACGTAATTTTCTAATCATTATTACTTTAACTCCAGTAATCTTATTACCCGTTTAACTTGCTCTTATAGGAGTTGAAATTCAAGATGGTGGCTGGATCTGACGAGACCTAAAGCACAGATTTTAAGTAGAATAATATCTAACGCGTTGTTTATTAAAGTTCGGGGTATGTCTTGATAACAAAAGTTGATCTAGAAATTTCTAACTTTGTTTTGTTTGTATTCATTAATAATGATCTAGTAGCAAATAAACAACACCAGTTAATTATATAATGATATTAATTGATGTTTGTATTAAATTTGTGTATTTTTTGCCCAAGCTTTTAAAGCTAAAGGATCGTCTTATCATAATTATTACAATGCAGATTTAAACTGTCACCAAATTGAATACATATTATACAACTCTGTTTCTAATTTATATATACCACGTCAAATTTGTTTCACAATTTTGATCAAAGGGTAATCGACATCAGTAGCATAGTGATTTCATTGTTGAACAGTTTGCACCATGTAGCACATGGCTTAAGGCGATCCGCTACCAAAAACATACTTTTTTGTATTTTCATGATTTAACCATTTTTATTCTGTTTGGTACAACTAAAAAAGAATGATTTGGGGAGAGAAACATTTTCCCCGCACAGTTATTTATTTTTAAAGTAAACATTTTGATTTTGTTAATCTTTTTTTGAGGTTTTTTTTTTATTTTGAATAGGCCTAACTTTCTTCTTTTTTTTACCAATTTGAATAATGTTTTTAATATTTTGTAGCCTATAATTTTAGAGCTTTATTGTTTTCCATACCCAAAAATCTTTAAATATATCCTAGATAAAGTGGTAAAAATTGCAAAGGCCTAGGTCTAATACTTTAGATTTTATTCAAACATGAGTATGTTCTTCAAACTTGGAAAAAATAGACTTTTGGGAAACGGAGTTCAAAATTTCCACACTGTAATCGCGAATTACACTACCTTTTTATTTTATTTCTTTTAATTTAAATATGAAAAAAATGATCACAAAGGCCTATAAATTTGCACACAAACTCAGATAAGTATGTAAAATACAAAAATAAAATAAAACTATTTTTTCAAAAAATTCAAAAAAATCTGATTTTTTGTGGCGGATCGCCTTAACTTATCAACACAGTTATACGTTTACTTGGACTTGTTGTTATCCCCTCCTTCTACGGCACTAAGGTTGTCGTGTCACTATTCACCTAATCTTCGCAACCAGTCAATGTGAAGTGAGAGTGGAGTGCGGTTGGTTGTGTGTAGTAAGGTTCTCGAGGAAAGGAAAGTTAACAAATTGACCAAATCAGCAATAACGGTGAGCCAACTTTCTGTATTGTTGGATTAGTTTTAACTTTGTTTAAGTTATTCCTTGAAAGTGTTCGATAGAGGTAAAATACGTAATAATCATCACTAACAACTTCTTAATCACCTTATATATATAACCTTTTCCTTGTTTTATCAAGTGAAAATCTTGTGTGAATGTCACAGTTTTAATTAAACACAAAGTAGGACTATCTTGTCTTGTAAGTAGTTAGGCCTGCACTCATATATTATACGAATTATAATTTATACTTAGTTCTTTGTTACGTAATGAGTAAGGTAAATAAACTCTTCGTGAATTATAGTGTGACCTGAATGAATTTGTTGCATGTTTTGATAGCCTAAAATCTATTCAGTATTAACAACGTGGATTTGAAATTATTATTAATAACCCTCAGTGATATGGATTCACTATTTACAAACTAAAATAAGGTTAAAGAACCATATTTTGGGAAAAAAATTTAACAAAGCATGTGTATTGTTGGGAAATAATCTCTTTATTTGCACATTTGTAAAATTTCTTGCACAACACCAACTCGAAGGGAAATCTACATTAATTTTAGCATCTTGTTAATATAATAGTCGGCAAATGTCTGTGAAGTGGTTTTTGTTAACTGTATTTTAACAGAAACGGTAAAATAGTTATGTTACAAATTTTAAGCTTTGAAATCCTTATAGGTCCGTCATTTGTGTCTGTATCACACCCTCGTTGCCCCTTCATTTGATCACCTTTGTGAAATTCAGAAAGCTGCTTTTCCTAAATGCAGAACTGAAAAGAAATTGTAAGAACTATTAGATTAGAGTACTTTCATACTTTGAAAACTGGAAACGTAAAGTTATTGTTTGGTAGGGTTGAATAAATCTTTTAAATTATATTAAACCTGTCATTTAACATTTTCTAATTTGATGCCTCAGTCACGAAATATGAGCCTCTAAAGTGCCCCACCTCTACTGTAACATTTCAATTGATATTTTATTTTCAATAAACGGAAATCGGATTTTGTAAGTTCTCTCAATTCAAATTATAATCATCGGTCACGTTAAGTTTTGTAAATACTGTATATCAGAAACTCGTAATATAATTACATTTCATAATTTTCTATAGAAATGTTGTTATTTTTTGTTATAAAAATATAAATATCTCAAACCTTGAACATGATTTTTAGATGTATATTTGGAAACGTTCATTATGTAGTTGGAGTAATGTATAGGCCTTCCACTCTCAGTTTTATCTACAACCGTCTTATGTGAGGATAACTATAATTTCGGTAAACCTAAAATAGCTAAACAAAATTTAGTTTGGTAGGTTTTTGAACGTAGAAAACGAATTTAATTTTTAAAACTTCAAGTGTTCAGTTTAAAGTAATCGAAGTCGGTACAAGAGAACTTGCTGAGCTTGCAGGTTCGAACCGCATTCTTGTCGTAACATTCGACAATCCGCCATTGTTGTCCCAATTATAGTTTTACACACGATATTCTGTATTTGTTCATAAAGAGGTTCATAAGATGTTGTCAAGTGTGAACCCACTCTGACGATTAAAGATTAGATTTAAAAATTTTCAGTAATTGATTGATCAGTTTGTAATCTAAAACTAAAATCCTTTCGTTATCTCAGTGTACAGTATTATGAAGCTAGACTAGGTACTCACTGACTGAGGTTGTTTGAACTGCAACTTGTGGTACGCTACGAAAGTGGTGTTTAGATTTTGCAGAAACACTCTGGGCATAAAACATCCACTCCTCCTCAAAATATTGGAAAACACTTTTGAAATTAAATTAACTGTACATTTAAATCGGTAATTACCAGTATCGTCTTTGTTCTAACTGTTGTGGGAATTTGCTCAGTAGTCCAGTCATTGAGTGCTCAAAAGAGGGGTGTAGAGTACATGGAATATGCGATAATTTTTGACTTCATGACTTTGTTAGGAATAGTTAGGAGGTAAACATGCTCCGCCCCTAGGAAGTGAGCTAAGGGCGGAAAGGTTACATTTTTTTGATTTTTATTTATATCTCGGAAACGGTGCATTGTAGAAAAAATGTTTCAAATAAACTTGAAAGCCAACTAAATTTAGCTATAAAATTGTTCCTTTAGATATTTGTCGATATATAAAAGAAACAAAAATATCGATTTGTTTTGAAATCGAATTTGAATTGTTTGTATCTCAAAGTTGCAGTCTCAGGACGTTGAAATTCGATAACTTTTGATCGGTTGAAAATAAAATACTAAAAGTATATATCAAATTTAAGGAAATTTAATCATCTACAACTTCGTTTCTGACAATTTTTCTGAAAACAATCATGGGAGGCACTAAACGCAAATGTTTGACAAAAAGAGTGAGGTAAAAATTATTTTTTCGAAAATTATCGATTTTCAATAACTTGTATCTCGAAAACGTTGGGAATTCGACAAATATGTAAAGGAACAATTTTATAGTAAATTTAATTAGCTTCAAGTTTATTTTAAACACTTTTCTACAGTGCACCGTTTTCGAGATATAAATAAAAATCAAAAAAATGGTACCTTTCCATCCCTCCCGCCTTTAGTTCACCTTCTAGGGGCCCCTTTTAGTATGTTTACCTCCTAACTATTCCTAACAAAGTTCTGAAGTAAAAAATTATCGCATATTCCATGCATTCATTGAATGGACTACAAAGTGAAGGCGGAACTGCTAACTTGGTTACTTACGGACAGAATCGAAAGACTCGTTCAAGTTAATTCGGAATAGTAATTATAATTGTTTGTATATATGTGTTACATTTAACCTAAAACTTATCTACCAAATTTCAGTAAAATGCATCATTGTTCACCAAACACGTATCCTTTGATGACTATCGAAACGGTACTAGCGCAGGCAAGCTATCATGCTAGGAGGCGATAAAGCCGAGATCTGTAAATTAATGTATCGATTAATGAGTCATTGTAAAGGTTGATGTGCAAAATGCCTGCGTAAATATTTAAATTTCTACGATTACAGAGAAATCGCTATCATTCATAACTATCAACAGAATTACTTGGAACTTGTTATCTAAATGCTTTTTGGAGTGCTAAATCTTTATCAATTTGGCGGAACGCATTTTGACTGTAGGTAGTTTTATTTCTTAGGATTAATGGTATTAAAATATTTACGATAATCGATATTGATTCCCAAAATTAAACAGTTTTACGGTTTTTTACCGCTGATGACTAAACTATGTGATGTTTCAATAGCTTAGGCTTGTTATTTCCCGTTTATGTATAGCAATTACCTCTTACGTTTTCCTTATTTTGAAATATTTTCAACTATTTCCGAATAGAAATAGAATGTATCATCTGAAATATTTGTAAATACAGATTAGAATTAAGAACAAATGAATATATACTAATACCTGCTCGCTTTGCTCACCAACCCCCGCGAGGAAGCAAATGCAAACTGACTACGTGAATGACAGGAATTTTGGTATACAATAGAGATTTTATAAAACGTAAAACTTTATATGTATGTTTGTGCTCATATTCATGATAATCTCAGGGATTACAGAAACTATTTGTTTTTTTTTAAATCGCTTACTGATCAAAAATTTAGACTTTCCCGAATTAACATACATGCTTGTTTTAGGAAATTCTCCTAACGTCAGTTTAAGTAAGATCAGTGGCGGCTCGTGAGTAAAATGCTGGGGGGGCACACACTACCGGGGTGTTTGAACATTTTGTGTATTTTAGTGAGTTTTTAAGGCAATCTAGGTATTAAATTTGTGATGCCATATGTTTCTGAAATACTTATCATATGTAAATCTGAAATACTCTACTTACATACTATACCTTTAGTTATATTGCTTGTAGCAGAAGTCCATCCTTCTTTCCGACTCACTAGATACGTCGCTCTGCGCATGCTCGGACGCCGTCCCAAGCCTTCCATTTCCACTCTTCATATAACCGCATGGATTGGGACGTTCTGGCCAGCGCCCCACGGCTACAAATACAAACTTCTCGCGCTATTTTGCGAGTTTTTCCCCTACATTTTCGATGTATGTGATAGAAAAAAAACACTTTGGTTAATTAGATGTATAATTATAATTGAATGGGTATTTAATTTTTTTTCTTTTTCAAATCTTTTGGAGGGGCGGCGTCCGAGAGCCCTTATGGGCAAGCCGCCACTGAGTAAGATGTAGATTTATATTAGCATCTATGGCAAGGAATAAATGTTAACGGTGTTTTCACACAGCTCACTGGGTCCATCAGTTTCGCATTAATGACATACACAGATAAAAACAGCTGCTGTTAGTTTTCTCCTAAAACCACAAGGTTCAACTGAATTCAATGTTCGTATCATAACTTTATATATATATTAGTATAAAACTTTTGATAGGTAGGCTATGTCATTAATGTGAAACTGATGGACCCAGTGAGCTGTGTATAACATTAGTATTTATTCCTTGCCATAGATGCTAAATTAATCTACATCTTAATTAAACTGAATAGGAGAATTTCCTAAAACACTCGAGACGTGTGTAAACTCAGGAAAGTCTCCATTTTTTATCAGTAAGCGATTTAAAAAAAAACGTTTCTGTAATCCCTGAGATTATCATGAACATGAGCACAAACATACTTATAAAGTTCTACAGTGATTTGTTTTTGTCATAACCTAAAACATAAGTTTAATACAACGAATTAAACTGTAAAAGTGTAGACTGATTATAAATGATGGAAAACGAATTAGTTTAGGCCTTCTAAAAGGCCTTAACCTATCTCACACCCTATACTTTCTGAAATACCCACATTGTTTATACTTCTGTCGAATATACTAAAGTTTCTACTGTACAAATTATTAAACTAAATCTTGTACCTATGTTTATTGTTTGCATAATATTAAATATTATTCAAGTTATTATACCAAAAATATATGTTACAAATGCTATGCACTCAAAAGCTGTAAATTGACAAGTAACACTATACGCAGTTGTAAATTTTTTCTATGACTTGTAAGTGTTGCCAGGTCAAATGGTAAGGAACACGGGGTATTTTGCTTTTAACTTCCCACTTACTTTTACCCTCTATCGTGGAGCGTAATGTCATCAGACTTTGTGTCCATTTTTAACGAAGCCTTATTTAGACAGTGGGAATACAAGTGGGCAGTGGTACAGAATAATAAACTCCGAGAGATTAAAGGTACAGTCCGTCCATGGATATCTTCAAACCGGCGAAGCCGTTGAGAGGAATTGGTGGTTTCTCGAGTATGCATCGGCCACCGATGGGGCATGTAGGCCAGCCACTTTGCCTATTCTGTTCTAAATTTCTTTCCGTACATCAAGCACTTTCTTTTGCAGTATGAAAAATTAAAGCTTGTCTGTAAGAGGTTTCCCCTACCGAATTGCACTCAGACGATCTTGTGTGCTGATTGATGTGGTATTGGCGTTTCTGCATCGTCTGAATGTGATTGGTAATATTATTTAGAGGTACTTGCTTTGTCCAGATTATCTATTGCATTTGTTTATTATACGTAGTGTATTAGAAATAACTGTTTAAATTTTCTGTTTAGGCCTATGTGCGTTCCAATCGTTTATTGTTGTATTAATTGCATGCTCATGGTGTTTTCCAGGCGATGATGACCACTCAGGGTTTTCGCCTTTACAAAAATCAAATTGGTAACACTAAAAGGTTGGTTTTGGCTCAAACGCGTTATAAGTTTCTTATTTCACTTAGAAATCTGAGTATATTATATTTTATCCTTGCTCTTATTCTTACGGCAAAGCTTTAAATTGTAGTTTGGTTACTTTATTTTGCTTGCTGTCGTTAATGCTATTGTTACTCTGTGTAGTGATTGGTATTTTAAAGCGAGCCTACAAGTGAAAGGAGAAACAGTAGAATGTGCGGTTACATAAAATAGAGAGAAAATGTTGTGCGGTTCCTGCTCTACTTGTTGTATCAAGGTTGTGCCACTCTCTTTTTGTGATCAATGTGGCAGTTTTAGAAGTGTCAAAGCTGAATTGAAAGTTGAATAAGTTAAACTGAATTTTCAGTCTTGAATGTTTTAGTCGGTTGTTTTACCTGTTAGAAAAGGCCTAGCAAGCAACTGCAATTAGATTCGGAGCAAAAAGTCGAGATTTGATCAAATAAAACTCTTAAAATTTGTAACCTTTAACTAGATAATAATGTACAAACATTCGTAATTCAATATGTTTTATCTTTTCTTGACGCAAGAAGAGTTTTTGTTGCGATCTGTTTTTTATCAGTATTTTTGAAATCACTTTTCCTTAATTACCTAAACGTGTATTTAAGAAATTGTTTGTAATTGTAAAATTGATAAATAGCCACGTAATTCAAATTGTTTCTTATGATTGGTATCTTATTTGTATTTGGCCATGGTGCATGGTATTATCGCAGTTAACTTTGAATATTTTGCTTAAGTAAACTGCTAAATACGGGACGAAATCGCTAACATATAAAATATTTGCAATTACTTCAATATTTTTGCAAATAAGGGTTTCGTATTCACAATACCAAACTTACTCCATCGCACTATAGTCCTTATAATATAAAACCTTGCCTACCCTCGCGACAGCTGCCCACTATTTGGTGTCAAGCTTATCTCCTCCCCCCCCCCCCATTCCTTTTTTGCGATACTTTCTTTCTGGGTCGTTCATTTTTCTCTTCCAGATTTTCCAAAAATATTACTTTGATCTCTATGTCATCATCCACTTTTACCAAATAGTCCATCCGCTTTGGTTGTGATATTTTCTCTTCGGCCACCAAATGTGGTAATCCGTTAGGTTCCTGAATTCATAGTTGGTTCTTAATTCCACAGACCATCTACCTCAACAGCTCCACATGACAGCAATCCTTTCATGTTTGTATGTACCAAAATAAACTCAAAACGTCTTTACCCAGTAAGATATTTTATAAGAAGTACAGTGTTGGAATAATCAATGAATTAAAAAGCAGTGGAACTCTTACAGGTCAAACCAACCCTGTTAACAGAGTTTCTATATTGCTTATTGGTAAGTTGTGCGTGTAGATAATATGAAAAAGAAGCGAAAATGTACTCCCATTCCATCTTGTCGACTTAGCAATACTCCAAATCACTCATAGAAACGCGTACAATGTTGCCTTGTCAATTATATAATATTATATTGGAGTTAAATATCTTCTGCATCTTGGTCATAAATAAATTTTCCGTGAGACGTATCTTTTCTGTTGTCAGTTTTTAATTCAAATTAATTGTTTATTTTATTTTAAAGAAGCGCATAAATGCTGATGTTTTCTCTTTGTATTCATTCACTGCCGCTAAACCCATACTTATTATGCAATAAAATAAAATTACCAAATTTACATTTTATATTCACTGTATTTGTAAAAACTAATAAATAAATCCTAATTTTCGAGAAAACATCATAATGTTATATCAGAATTTAAATGATTTTTATTAAATAATGGCGTTTGATCTTTGGTCCACTAGCGTTTTATCTGGACCAAATATAACATGTGGATGATCCAAACAGTAAAACCTAACGCTCTTAATTTTTGTTAAAATGTATATCATTAACAAATTTTTTAAGCAGAAAATTTGTGTTTAAAAAAAATAAACAGCACATTTAAAATTCAAGATAAAAACTGAAAGTAAAAACAGTTTAAGTTAACATTATTCTTGTTTTAAATGAATATCAGAGGTGCGGTAAAGCATTGAATTATAGATCAACTCGGCCAATATTAAAACTTGAAGACTTGCTTTTCTATTTTAATGCTGATGTCTGTAAATGCGCTAGAACTCCAGTAGGCCTACTGTATCAGTAGCTGCATACAGAGCGAACCGCTACAAAGCGCCATCTTTACAAAATAATAAGTTTTTGAAGCTTTGAATACTACATTATCACGGATCACCATGTACATCATTCAATTTAAAGTCAGTTACCGGTAATTACGATGCAGTATTTACAATTATTATGAAATTATGTAAAATCCGGGCTGAATAAGTAACTTATATCGATTCAGTACAAATGTATTGTACTAGGTCAGACAGATTTTATCAGAGGAAGTACACCTCTTGATAACAACAGCTGTGCAATCAAGTGTTATTGTTTGTTAAGTTGGACATGCTGAGGGTTATGTAAATTATTTTTTAGTTGATACGTTTTAGTCGATTCACTCGTTTTACATGAAATGTCGCCTGCTGTATTATTTCGTGTTTTTGACGATGTGTTTAATTTTATTTCTAAAAAGTAAGTTAAAATTTGTATGATAAAGTGAATATTTTTTCCATATGAAGATTATTATTTACGAAATTCATACATTAGTTTTTGAGGGAATACGGTACACATGTACCGGTATATTTTATAAAATAGGCCTATACAAGTGTAATTTATTCCCTCAAAAATTAAATGTATGACATGTTCAAAGTATATTTTTATGCTTTTTATTGCATTTTATCTCTTGTCTCTGTGATTTCATTATCCAGTAGGCCTAATTCAATTTCCTATTTACGAAATATGCCTATTATGATCCTACACAAAATCTGTTAATATAACTGTTTTTATACCTTGCCTTTTGGCCTATGATTTTTAATTTTAGTCACATATTGTTTAAACAAAATTTAACTCATTTTGTACTAAATATTTAAGTATCTGCATTCTGCAGGAATGTTAATTTATTTTACGTTAGTAAGCTAGGCTGTGGTAAGTTGGTTTAGTATAGTGATATAAACAAGTAGGCTACAGTAATTAAAAGGGTATGGTATTAAATACTTAGGCCTTCTGAACATTTATTTTTAAGATTTGTTCTGTAATTATATACACTTTCTAAAGTCATAAATTGTCTTACATGTAATCGACGAATAACGTTTTCATTTTAAATATTTGTAAAATAGCGTAATTCAATTTTAGATTGAAATAAGTATTTCCTGTTTGTAATTTTGTTTTGAGACATTGTCTTCTATATTTACTAACTATGCTGTGTAATAGTCGTTCATATAGAGTTCACGGATTTTTTACACTAGCCGAACATAGAAAATGTGGGGATTTCCAATTTTTTTCAAATTGAACCTTAATCCTTACCCCAATGTGGATGTTAACTTACTAGTAGTTCTGTGAACAGTAGACCTCGCTCGTTGAAATAACAAATGTGGTTTTGAGTTTAGGTTAAAAAAAGTGTGCCAGTAAGGTTTAGCCAGTGAAACTATATTTTGCAATTCCCGCGATTCCGGGGTTTCTAGTTCTCGTTTTTTTTTCTCTTCTTGAGCTTTAACTGCTGAAGATTTTCTTTTAGGGGGCATTGTGTTTTATTTATTTTAATAATGCGTAAGGTTGCTAAAAAATATCGCGTTATAGAGGGAAAATAGAGGGTTACATACTTAAATAACTAAAACTTAACAATGTATTTACAGTTCCATAACTTCCATATCATATTCCAATATTAGAAACAATGAAAACAAACTATGTTATTCTGTATTCATTGTCTCAATCCATGTACCAACACTTCCCACGGTTTCCAACAGTCATTTTTTGTATGTCCTTTATCGCCGCGAGGTTTCATTTGTTTCATCTCATTTTGTAATTCAAGTAAAGCTAAATTAAATCTATATATATAAAAGCGAATTACCACTCACTCCACTCACTCATCACGATTTCTCAAAAACAACCGAACGGATTGAAATGAAATTTGGTATGTAGCTTCCTCTAGGGCCATGGGTGCTCACTAAGAAAGGATTTGAAAATATTCGAATTTTTAGGGGGGTTTGAGGGTATAAAAGTTATTAAAAAACGATTTCTTCAAAACTACCGAACGGATTTGAATGAAATTTGGTATGTAGCTTCCTCTAGGTCCATAAGTGTTCACTAAAAAAGGGTTTTAAAAGATTGGAAATTTTAGGGGGGTTTGGGGGGTAAAAATTACTAAATCACGATTTCTCCAAAATTACGGAACAAATTGGAATGAAATTTGGTATGTAGCTTCCTCTAGGGTCATAGGTGCTCGCTAAGAAAGGGTTTTAAAAAATTCGAAATTTTAGGGGGTTTTGGGGGGATCAAAGTTATTAAATCACGATTTCTTCAAAACTACCGAACGGATTGGAATGAAATTTGGTATGTAGCTTCCTTTAGGGCCATAGGTGCTCACTAAGAAAGGGTATGAAAAATTTCGAAATTTTAGGAGGGGTTTGGGGGATCAAAGTTACTAAAATCATAATTTCAGATCTTTTATTATTATGTCAATAGTGATTTTATTATTTAAGATCTATATATAAAAGCCAAATACCACTCACTGGCTGAACACTTAAAAAGAATAAAATTACGTTAAAAAGACTGAAAATACCAACCATCACGGGCAACGCCGTACGGGTCAGCTAGTACTTACTTTTATGAAATTTACAATGATAATTTACAAGTATACAGTTCAATTCTTTGATTTATTCTCTATATTTTCTTATAATAATATGTCATTTTGGGGCAAAGGATATAGGCCTATCCCTAAATTACTATTCAAAATAGGCCTAGTTTTGTTAGCAGTCTTGTCCTACTGGAACATAAAAACTGGTGTTTTCAAAATAAGACATTTTAAATTGATAAATATTTTTATACAGTTCTATTTTATGAAAAAATTACAAAAAATGTTTACTACTTTTTAATTAAGTAGGCCTAAAGTTGAACTTTTCCTTTCGTTACTGAACATGCTTGTTTCTTGAGCTAATAACTTTGTTAATTTTACTTCAATCATTTTTTTACTGGCATATAGGAATTCTTTAAACCTTTATCTACAAAAACGCTGTGGAACCCTTTTGAATTGGTTTAGAATAAAAGTATAAAAACATGGTTAAAATACAAAAACTTGGACGATTTTTAACAAATTTGGAGTTTATGGCCATTTTGGGAGCTTACCGTTAGAGAAACGGAAAAAAATCAAGAATACTATTTTGTTGAAAATCAAATTTGCTACCCGCAAAATGTTATTAGTTTTTAAGTTCGACTTACTGTTAAGGGTTGGCTCTAGCATTGAATATATAACCTATATAGGGTATATATTCAAAGGCTCTAGTAAAACAGAAAGCAACCTGCGACTCCAGCGTAACGGCGGTAGGTTACGCGGACATTTCTCATCCTAAATCCATTTAAAACCCGAAATTGTTCAAATAGCGTTTTTTTAAAAATACCAAACTCTTGGGGACAAAATTCTTCATCCGAATGGCTTGATAATTTTTCGCTATAATTAATAGTTACATCGTAAAAAAATATTTAAAGTCACCCTATAGCGGCGTTAGGTTACACGGACATTGCTCCCATTTTCAGAGGTGGCCATACGAAGAGACTTGGAACTTTTAAACTATTCCAAAAGAGCAAGAAGAACAAAATAACTTTGCTATGATTCACTTCTGAAGGTTAATATTTGGTTGTTTGACTTTTTAATCAGCCTCTTATAATTTAAAAACACTGTTTAACTGTCAAGTACTTTCCCACTGGATGGAAATTATTTCAACTACACAAAACAAGGCATCTATTGATTGTGTTAAGTTCATTTAAAGGGACATTTTGGAATATATTTTTATCAGCCATGTTATTTCTGAAACACTTGAACTTAATAAGTTATTTTAAGGTTCCCGCACTTAATTTTTCACAAACAATATATATTTTCAAAAAACATTTATTTAGTTGTCACTTGCATAAGACCAAACCTTCGGTCCAAAACAATGTGCAAATAAGAATTAAACAATTTTGTCACCATAAAATATTTAACATGATTTTTATTGAGTGCAGAAACTTAAACAATAAGCTCTCAAAAAGTTATTTGACCATGGGGAGTTATTATAAATTATAATCTGATTTATAAGGGTTGAGAAGTGACTACCTACTTAACCAACCATATTTAAAACGTTAATAGGTATATTTGATGTTTGCAATTATAAAAAGTTATCAACATTCACTACTGTTTACAAATATAAATTAGTGTAATTTTATGTTACTAGATGAGCTCGAATCACAATATGGGCCATGATCATATGGGAGATCACCATATGTCACATGACCACCACATGGAGCATAATATGGAAGCTATTACATCATCATCATCATCACCACCGGCAGCAGATCATAGTCACCATTCTATGGGAATGTCAATGGAACATATGATGTCGGTATGTTTTCATATTTAATTCTATAACCAAATATAGGTAAAATGATCTTACATTAGTTTATACAAAACCTTTTTACTATGGTTAATTATCATAATTTTTTTTTAAAATATGGTCAAACTTAAACTAAGCCTTTGTCATATTATTTTGAACATTTCCAAAAATTGCTTAGATAGTGTAGATTACATTGTTTGTAAATAAGAAACTACAATATTATTAAAACAATTTGTGTTGTTAATGTGATTGAATCTTTAGTTCGTGGAAAGTATTTAAGAGGAATGTAAACAAGAAATAAAGACAAATTAGGCTCAGCTTCGTTTTAGAAGTTAAACCAAGAATGACAAGTTACTAGGACTGGCATACTCTTGGCCTGTGTCCTTTGATGTGGTGACTCAGTCAAAGTGGTGTAGTTTATTCCGAAAAGGAAAATTGAATTTTATATGAAGATATTATTTTCTTTCCTCTTTTTGCTTCCAAGAAATTATCGATCTGCCTCTCCTTCCACACTTTTGGAATTGGAAGCGGTTTACAATATTGAAAGTTTCTCCTTCAAAGATTTTTTAAACCCGAAAGAAAAGTAGTCCTAATATTGAAACAATATGTTCTAACCGAATCTACTAAATCTATTCCTAAAACCTGAATAACCTCATACTTTAGGTATTAAGCATAGGCGTAGATAAATTAACTTTATTGGCAATATAACATTAAGCAATAGTATTTCGATGGGAGATTGGGTCGTCAGTTTGTGGATTTCTAGGCGCTGGAGATATAAATGAAGTGTGTAGCAAAGTGTAGCAGGTGACAAATTGTGTAGCGCCAAAAATATGTTTTGCACAGGTACAAATTTGAACTAAATATACGTCTTAGAACTGTGATTCAAATGTGTTTTTATTCGTCTAAGTAAGACGAAAAAATGAGCCGTCATTCGATAATGTAGGCCTAATGTATCAATTGATTGCAAATTATAGTGCGACACAGAATTTCTTGGAATAGCAGGGGATACCGGCAGTCTCGGGTGCCCACTTCTAACAAAAGCATTTTTTGTCAATAGGTGATTAGAACAGTCCGTTCTACCTGAGAGGGTGTCTCTCTACGTTTTGAGGCAACTATACATGAACTTATTTATCCCTAACAAAAACAAAAAAAAAGTTGGGTGGAGAATATAGAATAATAATATAGGAATAATTTATGTACATTAGAGAATAGAGCTTTAAAAATTTTGAGAACATATTAAAGGCCTTTATTTAGCCTGAAGTAGTGTGATATAAAGTTCAATTGTAACTATAGATAGATTTATTTAACGGCGACCTGCGCGAAAAATCTGGCGCATGTAGGGGAGGTAGTTGAAGGTCCTCCACCACCATCGACATGCCGGCCGGTGCTTTGCTTAGTTTGCCACATTAAGGGAAAGTGGTGGTGCAAGGGGGGAGGGGAAGTAGTGTGGGGGTTGGAATACACTCCCTCGCCACTATCTCCTTCTCTCTCGCACAAGTACTTAAAATAGGTCGCCGTCTAATAAATCCATCTATAAATATATCTCACTAGTACTACACATTATTATAAAACTTTAAAATAAATATTAAACTAATATTGATAATTTAGCTAATTTTTTCATCTTTGTAACTTTTATTTAATACCTCTTTCTTATGTTTAGATGTATTTCCACTTTGGATATGAAGAAACTGTACTTTTTCAATTTTGGAAAGTTTCAAGTATTGGTGGACTATTAGGGTCAATGTTTGGAATTTTCATAATGGCTGCTCTTTACGAGGGACTCAAATATTACAGGTAAGCATGGATAAAAAATATGTTATGTTTTGTTTTATTTTGGTTTATTTTCTTCTGAATGCCTGTGCACAAGACCATGTATTTGTGGAACTAAAATTTGACAGAATTCAATTTATTGAAGGAAATTTCATGAAGAAGTCATTTTTACAGTACTGGTTAGTTGCTGTATTTAGCTTGTCTTAACTCTTTGTCTTAATATAGTAAGTCTTGAAACACTAACAACCATAAGCCATAGTCATATTGTAAAAGCAAGCCCAGACCAACTGCACTGCAATGTACACAAAGACACCACAAAAGACATAAATCTCTACCTTTTAAAGTTGGTTTCACTCGATGGTGATGATATTAAATAATTGCATCTTCAAGTAATGAAAATTATAATCAAAGCAATACTTATTTTTTCTTGTTTGTATTCAACTACTCAAGAGCTAATTGGAACCCTTCTTTATGGTGTTGTTAACAGCTATGTCTTAACTATGAAAAACCACTTTGGTTACAAATAAAATTGTTCCATTAATGTTTTAAATATAGCAGAGCGATGATAACCAGAAAAATATTTATAGTAAGACTCCATTTATTTGGATTAATAATGTGCAGAAATCCAGATAAATGGGATAATAATACAAGGGTTACTGGTAGTGTGATATAGCATGAAAAATTGGTTAAATGACACTGTTGCATACTTTTGTATAAATAGAAGCTATATGTCAAACCTAATTTTTGTTATAAACAGTTCAAAAATAACACAATCACATTTTTTTTATCAAACATGCCTAACAAAGTTGGAGAATGTAGACACAAACTGTTTGTGGCAAAACATACAGAAAGGCCTTATAATAATAATTAGCTGCAAAATTGCAAAATTTATCTGCTTCATAAATATTGTGCTGTGTATTTATTGTCAAGACTTAATTTTCCATTCAAATCAATCTTCAAAAGATTTAGTTTAATTAATTACTTTTTCAATAGAAGTATAAACTGAAAGCTCTAAAAAATTAAGAAACGTTCTAAAATATTTACTTATTATGTTATTATGTTTTGTCAGTTATATATTATTCACTTCTAAGCACTAATATATGGTAATTTAAATTTTAACTTCTATAAAATTAAAATGTTTGTATAGAATATTGTTTTTGAATTTCAAGTGTTATTTTATGTTTATAATTCCATTGTTATTTCTTTTACCATAGAGAGTATCTGTTTTGGAAGACATACCATTCACTGCAGTACCGTTCAGTCCAAGTTCCTGTCAACAAACCAGTTGTAGACACTGATGACTCAGTTGTTCAGTAAGTTGTACCAACTATTTTCATAAATACTAAATATGGTGGAGTTTTCTTTTGCACCCAGGTGGTGGATTTATTGTTTACGTGTTTATATTTATTTATAAACATAATGTAATGCAAGATAATTTTATCCCAAACTAATATAAAATATTCCTTTTCATTGCATTTGTTAACTTCACTTGACAACAGTTTCGTGATCATACCCTTTATTCAATAGCAGGCTTCCCATTAGTACATAAAAATCAACACAAACTAATAATCGTAAATCTAAAATACATAGTACAAATCTTGTTTTGTTGTTGGTAGTCAAAACAGTGCAGAAATTATGTATACACAATTAAAATTGAAACATTTTATGTGTTACAAATATTTTAAGCTCAATTAGGGGAAAACAAGATAATTTTAAACTGGCTTGCTCCATTGGTTTGAACATAGACATTCTATTTCACTAAAAGGTTATCGAGCAGCAAATTTTGTCTCTCCTGCTAACATTCTTATTTTGTGTAAGTGGGGGTCTGCAACCTCAACAAGTCTCAGCATTTGTATGGTTTTTTATTGAAACTAAATCACAACCAGCAATCCTGTTTTTTCAAAACTATTTAGTGCTGATTTTAAAATTGGTCTAGAAGCACTAGTATTGTCTCGATATAGACAAATGCCAGATTCGATCTTTTAAATTATTTTCAGACGATCCTGGAAATGAATATTAAATAACAAAATTTACTATGTTTATTGGTCAACTTTTTGTGAAATTTATCTCTGCAGTATGAGGTAATAAAGCAACATTCAACTTTCATCATAAAAATAAAAAAAATATTTTTTTAAATTGTATGAATTTACTACAAAGACATTTGACAAAGTGGTTGAGTGATTTACAGAGGAAGAATATAACTTGATATTTATGAATGCTTTACAATATAATGGACTCTTCTAGTATTGAAAATTATTTCATCACCAATTACTCCCTCTTTGTGTACAGTCAAACACTTTACTGCTTTTGCGGAATTTTACTGAAAGAAAAAATTGAAATCCGAATATTTTCATCACCAATTATTTCCTCTTTGTGTACAGTCCAAACACTTTACTGCTTTTGTGGAATTTTACTGAAAGAAAAAATTTAAATCCGAATATTTTCATCACCCAGTATTTCCTCCTTGTGTACAGTCAAACACTTTACTGCTTTGAAGGAATATTTCTAAAAGAAAAAGTTGAAACCCGTTATTTCTTCTTTGTGTACAGTCAATTTACTGCTTTCAAGGAATGTGACTGAAAGAAAAAGTTGAGATCAGATTATTTCATCAACCAATTTTTTCCTCTTTGTGTACAGTCAA
>JAGFPH010000004.1:2168842-2179420 GCA_018207615.1 Philaenus spumarius
GCAGTACTTTTTATCTGGCTTCTTACGGTTGTTTTGTTACAATTTGTCGTTCTCTTTTAATCTATAATTTTAGTGATGATACTCTCTCTTACTATAACTTTCCGAGTTGCTATTTATTCTCTTAAATTTTCTGTTTCTGTAGAATATAACATTATACAAGTTTTACTTAGAATTTAAACTCATATTTTTCTAATTCATTATTTATTAAATTATTTTTGTTTTATTTCTTTACATTTGTGATGTTATTAAACACAGTTCTTCATTGAATGTGTTTTTTTATAATGTGTTAACAGATTTGTATACCGGTACTTCAATAACAAAAATAAGTTTTAAAACTGAAATTACCATATCCTATAATTTATTTCAATAACATTATTTTAAGTCCATGAACATTTAAAGACAATATAAAAATAAATTGATAACTCAATTTTGAATGTTTAGAAATATTTCATTACATTCTTTAAATTAGGTTCTGTTCACTGATATTTAAATAATAATTTCTTTGTTGTCTGAGAGTAGGGTGACATACATAAAAATTTCTTTGGCGAGATGGTTATGTGAATCCTTTTAAAAATTCTCCGCTTGTAAGAAATATTCTGTAATTGGAGAGGGTAAGTGAATTGGTGATTTGTATTCTGGTACTATATTAGCTGTATTAAAGTTTGTTTTATAAATCTTCATTAACTGTCCAATTATTGCACCGTTTCCTAATCCATTACTAGCCCACTGGTTGGTATATTTTTTTTCTTTTAAAGCAAGAAGTGTTTGCCAATTACTTCTTGCAGGGTTAAACATTGTTTAGACGATAATGAGCATAATGGTTTTTCTCCTCTGAGCAGTAAAAGTAAAATGCATTACTAATGTAAGAAATTAAATAAAATAAATATATTTATCAATTAAATTGACAAACAACTCCCGCCATTAACATTAACGTAATTATTATTTTTCAAATGGTTTGAATAAAGAATTATGTAGGATTATTATTTAAATTATGTACATTTCTGTTCCAGGCCTACAATGTGGAGTTCAACACATGTGTTTCAGACATTTCTACACGCAATCCAAATGGTTCTCAGTTACATGCTCATGTTAATCTTTATGACATACAACGTTTGGCTATGTCTCGCGGTTGTCCTCGGAGCAGCTACTGGCTACTTCCTCTTTGGTTGGAAAAAATCAGTTATTGTTGACGTAACAGAACATTGTCACTGACGTAAGCATTGCATTTTAGATTCATTTGACCACGCAATGAAAAGACTGAATTTAAACAACACATTTATATGATATTTATTGTGTTTTAAAGTTGAGTTTTTGTATGGAAGGATTTATAACTGGTATAGTTGAAAAGTATACTTTTATTTTAAATTTCCTGGATATAAAAATGTATGCTAATCGTAAATGATTATTGTGTATATTGCCAATTGTTTGGCTAGGAATCCATGCATGCAATGCACAATGTGTATATTTTGTAATGTATATTAAATTAATGTTAGAGTATGTTTCTTTCATTAGCATAAGGAGTAATTTCATATAAATAGTTAATTATCTTTCAAAACAGTTTTAAACCTTAATTCTAAATAGTCATATTTAGAGGAAAGGGATATAATTGTTTCTTGGAATATGGCACATAGTATGTGTCTTATAGACACAGTAACAAAGCTAAAAAAATGTTTTTAACTTCCCAGTTTAGCTAAGTTATTGGTAATGACTCTAAAAATAAAATGTTTAACATATTTATAAGGTTTTAAAGTTACTGCAGTACTTTTACAATATTTTACAAAAGATGTAAATGCATTTGTGTAAATGGTGCATATGTGTGCGTTCGTACATATATATGAAATTCTTTACTGTACACAATCTCACAAGTAAAATATGATATCGACTTCGTTGGAGTACCAATTGAAGGATATTGATATCAATATGATGTGAAAGAAATTAGTTTTTTGAATCATTGTAATACGAAAAATAAAGAATTTTTTTAAATTTTTATAGTTCTACATAACGTTGTGAGCTACGTTTCAGAAAGAAACCAAAGATAATTGCTCGTTGAGTGTTGAAAACGGTTTGAAGCTTTAACTTCATCAACCTCTGTACAAAATCGGAGATTTTTAAAACAAAATAAGCAAATATCAGATAAACTTTGTTCTTTAATAACCCAAAAGCTTCATATTTAGGTTATTTTCATTTGTATTACTATAACAGCTGATTAAATTTACTAGCATCAATAATTGAAAATAATTTTAGACAAATATAAATAATTTAAAATGGTATTTTACACGAGAGTGTCGCCTAAAAGTTCAAAACAAAAACATTAAAAAATTTATTTCAGTTTTGTAATGTTGATACAAATTATAACCTCCTTTGAAATATAATGGAGGTATCTTTTGTTTATAATACTACATGCTTTGATTTATTTGTTCTCCTTCGGGCGTATTAATCAAAACTCCATGCATTAATTTTAAATATGTAGGCTGGAACCAAAACTAATTAATTGTTACATTGCTAATTAATTATTAGTCTTATATTCTGGAGCTATAATATTATGTACTTCTACAGCAATACAAAATTATAAGTGTTTGAAGTGTGACTTATTTTAAATAATGTAGGCATATATCAAACAAGAGTTGATGGGTATGATAACAATTAATTATTATTCTCATTTACTAAATCTATAAGTAAGGCAATAGACAATAATTATAAATGTAAAACACCACACCTAAGTATTGTGTGTGTGGTCTTTTCCTCAAAATGAAGTTCTACCAAGTACCTTCGGTCAGTACAAATCGTAATTATAAAGGTAAGAAGTATTCTTTTTTGGTGTAGGTCTAGATCACTTCACATTGTAAAATACTTTATGAAAAACAATAGCTACTTCTTACATTTGTAATAGTGAATTGCCATATTTATAGATCCAGAATATGAGAATACCGTAATTATTGTTCATGTAACGATCAATTCTTTTTTGATGTAGGCTTTCATTATTTCAAACTGTAAAATACTTTATGAAAGCTACACCACTTCAAACATTTATAATCGTGCATTAACAAACTTTAGATCCAGAATATTATTAGTATTACTATCAATAATATTAATTTATGTCATACTGGGAAGTTGATCATGTGTCACACTTCTTGTTTTAACTTTGTATATTTGGCTAATTTTGTTATTATTCCAAATTTTTCACTTTTTAAACTATTCCTGAAATGATATAACTACATCAAGACAATACATTATAAGATCTAAAATGATACAGTATCTATAACCCTGAATCATGTTACCTATTAATCATTGCTCCTAGAATATGATTTAAAGATCGGTTATGATATGAATAATTATAATTAGCATCCTGGTATTGCAAATAAATTTTGCTAATTGTTTTAGGCTATGCTAGAAAACACTCTCTAGAATCTAGAATTTACTTTTTTTATTCATTTTAGCCTTAACTTGTTTTTGAAATACACTTTTACTTGATTGTGTTATTCTCAAAATAAAACAATTTATTTTCTTTAATATTTTGTATTTAAAATATTAATTATATTTTGGTAAGTTATTATAAATATTTTTAGAACATCTATTCTGGCAAGGCTTTTAGGAAAGTTGAAAAACAGAAACTTTGTCAGAAATATTTGGTTTCAAATATATATATACTCTAAAAACATGTCTAGAATAATCCTCTGTACAAAACGAAATCAAACCCTTGATTACCTTGAACCAACTTTTTTCAGCTCTGGGGTACTGCACAGTTAACTATTATTGCTAAACAAAACTTCTTTTTTTTTGCTAGACAAAATTGAACATAAATTTTATTTCATCATGCCCTTAAACATATTTTCACCTTGATTTTTGTATACGCATTATGGTTTTTGTTTTTAAGTGATCAAGAAATGCTGAATTTTAAATCAGAATAATATGTTCAAATTAGACTTAATGCCACTTCTTTTATTCTGACTGTTAAGTTTTGAGAGCACCTACATTTGAGTAAACAAATTCTAACCTGTCTAAAATTATAAAAAAATATACATGAAGTAAACAACAGAGCAATTCTTTAATTCATTTATGTGCAGTACCACAGTTTATGCTTTAAGTAGTTTAAATGACTAATAACGGTATAAAAGTAAAATACCAAGCGATGAAATAATTATTACAGTTAGATAATGTTGATGACTAGATTCCAATGTAAGTTAAACATTTTAATTTCCTAATAAATTGTATGTATATATAATTATATTAGGCCTTATTTATTTTAAAATAAAACATATTTTGTAGTAACCATACAGGAAAGTGTCATGTGTTGTATAATATAGTGATTTATTGACCAAATCTTTAACGTAAAAACTAAAACTTTAACATGGCCGAATTATACATAGGCTTCATGAATATGTAAATTTCAAATAAATTTGTTTCTATTATTTTGTTATATTATTTATATTTTCTTAGTTTATTTTCTTTATACTTAAGGTTCTAAGGGGCCATAAATAAATACTTATTGTTGGTTTAATAAATTATTAATAGTTAAAGTTAGTTTGTTATTCCTTCAATATCTCCCTCTTTATTTGTTCTTATTTATAGTATTTCAAAATACTGGTTTTCAAAATCATGTTATTCAACTGTTGATAATTTGCTCATCATTAGCCTAACTGGCATAAAATAATGAGTTAAAAACCCATTTTAACACTTGATTTATTGATGAAAACCGTACCAAAAATGTGTGTTAACTCTTTATGAACATATGTATATTGTATTAAATAGTATTGAAGCATAATAAAAATAAAAATTTAATATAGGCCTAAATACACTTTTGATTTTTCTATGCAGTCATTAGAAAAAACAAAACGGTATAGTGTTAATGAATAGAAATGGTATTTTGTATTTACAAAAGATTTAATGCCGTTTTAAATATATAATTGACATAATATAAATTTGTTTAAAGACAAAATACAAATTTTGTATGGGTAGGTAGATACAATTATTGTAATATAAATACACTTTATTTTAACTTATTTTTACCTAGACAAATGCAAAGTTTAAAGCTTAAAACCATTTTATATTTTAGTATGTTATACTTTACTTCTAAATATATTTGTTTATTTCAATGTAAACAATTGTATGGTCTTCTTGTACTCATGTATATACTGTTATATAAGAAATATATATTTTTATGTTTATATGTGCATATATGTACTTGTTTTACAAAATGAGAAATATCTGATAATAACTGTTGCTTACTTAATTGTATTATAAATAGTAAAGAAGTAAAGAGATGTAAATAACTGTTCTTTTCACTTAAGTATATTATGTATGACCTTTAATTATTTATAATTTGTTTGAGTACTGTTGTAAACTATACTGTTAGTAGGGGAGCAGAGTGGTGCAGTGCTTAAAGACACTTGTCCTGACTGCTACAGTTGGAACCTCCAAGACAATTATTGCAATGTACCTAGTTACATTAAGCAACAAGAAACACTGCACTGCAAATTGCAATTTTTAAACATTTTAAACCACCTTTGTTCACCATATTGTTGATTTGAAAAAGTTATTTGTTTGTCTACAAAATGTTTTAAGAGCGTTTTCATTGGTTCAAGACGTTTCCATACAAAAATATCTTCTGCCCAGATAGGGTGTTTTTAACCCTCTAACTTTTAAACGGTTAGTCGTATAAAAAAAAAAAACCGAGAACAAAAAAGTCTTAAAATAACTTGTAAAATCCAAAATCATCATAAAATATAGGATGTTTCATAAGAAATACGAAAGTTGACCGCCATATTGAAAAATGGTTGCCTTTTACAAATATTTTAACTACATATTTTTTTATTTCTCAAAAACAAGGAAAAGTTCCCCATTTAAAGTTTGCTGTCAGATTTATAGTTTACAAGATAGGTACCAATGGTGGCCCATTTAAAAAAAGGCACTGTATATTGTTGAGAATAGTCATCAAAAGTATATTAAAAATATGTTGACCTCAAAAGTGGCAATCTTCGTGTGAACTTTAGTGCAAAAGTGAGAATTTTAGGCTTTGATTTACTAAATATCAGGCATTGTTAATGTCGTAAGAGAAAAGTACCTAGTGAAAGTAAACCAGATATTGGACGAGAATTGGACATTTCATAATTCTTTAAATTTAAGACACCATTTTTCATGTAAGGCCTAGTTAGATTATATTTTCTGAACAATTGTTTTGGTGTTAATTTAAGTAAAAAATATTAAAAGAATGTTTCATTAAAACTAAATATTCAATTGTTATGTATGTTAGTTAGCCTTTATTAGAAACACAGAATCTATATACAACCAGTATTTATAACGTCATAAACCCAACATAACTTTACGAAAAATAGATGGAATTTAATTCAACAAAAGGTAATCTTACAGCATAAATTGAGCAAATTGATGTCACATGATAGTGATTCCTGCCTGAACGCTTCTAGAATGTTTTATTAAATGTTTGAAAGTTTTTTTCATAACACCAATCATTAGCTGTGTGGAAAATAGTATTTAACTAACAAATGTAGGCTTAGTATCAATTCCATTTAAAGTTATTGTAAGCCTTCTAAGTAATATCTACAACTTTTGACTAAACTTTTACTGCAAGGGGTGACCTAAATGAGGTCGCAATTACTGCCTTAGTAGACACAATATCAAGCACATTCAAAATTGTTGTAAAGCTTTTAAATATTACCAAAGTCTTTGTCTGAAACAACAAAAATAAAAATATGTGAATAGAGAAGGAATTTCATTTAATTCAAAGAATTTACAAATTCTTTTATAGTGTTATAACTTAAATGACAATGTGATTTAAAGTACATTTGACTTGACAGTATGTATCTAGATTAGCATCTGAAACCATGAAAAGGGAGTTTATTGGTAATAAAAAATATGGTACAAAATAAATGTATAATTTTAATCTGATTTAATTTGAATTTTCCATCTGAAAATGAGGCATCTTTGGCATTAGTGTGGAACGAATAAATGCATATTTTTCATTAATAGCCTCCTAATTTTGCAAAATGTTGTTTATTACTAATTACTTTTTAGTACATATGTACCTATATTAATGTTTTACTCATATATTTAAAAAAATGTTTCAATAGATGGTCAGGAAAAGTCTGGGAAATGAAAAAGTCAGAAAACTTGTACAAAAGTCGGAAATTATGTTTATGTCATTGAAGCCCTTGACGCAAAAACTAAAAAGCTTTCTTTACTCCAGCTTTCTGTAACACAAGCTGTTAAAACATTTTTTATGAGGATATCTCCAGCAGTATGTTACTAGTCTAAAAAGTACTAAAAAAGTGGCATATTTTTATAAAGTACAGTATTTAAAAAAATGCTAAATGGGGGATTTGTGTTTCAGTTAAAGCCTCTTTAAAGTTACCAAATAGGGTGATTCTAAAATTAGAGATTTTTAAATAAAATGTAGTTTATAATAATCTTTATTTTATAAATTATCAAGCCTGGTTTGTTCCGGTAAAATCTAAGACTTGAATTTTAGGATTGAGTGAGGCTGCTAATTATAGGAATTGTGTTATAAGTCAGTTAAATGGACTCAAGGAATTTAAATACTGAATATTGAACTTGTACTGTTTCCTCTAAATATTTGGCAGTAATTCTGAGGAAATTGTTCATATTAATTTTCATAATATCAACACTTAAAAACTGAAGATTAAATATGTATATAATAGGGTAACACACTACATTACTCCTTCTTCCTTTATCTTCTGTGAATGGTGATGTAATGAGAACAACTGTAGAGGTGGAGGCAGACATTTTTACAAATAAAATTATGTTATTAAAATGTAATGCAAATGTTTTAGTAAATTAATTTGAAAATTTGCAGCGAGTTGTTCAGGGAAGTTGAGAAAAAATCAGGAAAATTAATTACCAAAATTCTGCAGGGACCCTGATGGGGCTACTTAAATATTAACTTAACTGATATGAACTGATTCTCATATCAACAAAGTGCATGCACAGTAGTCATTAGCTAAACAACCCTTGATGTGTTATACTTCAAATCTGCAACCATTATATTCTACAAGCAAAAAGAAATTTGCCATGAGATCCATTGTCAGTTGGGTCAAGTTCACATTGATAATGTAATGATTGATGGTTATGTAAGAGAATGATTTAGACAATTCAAAGGCACTTAATCTACACAATAATAAAGGAAAAGATTAGTAAAAATGTGTTCACAAATTTCCCTGAACTTAAATGATTATATTCACAGAGTTGATGTTTTATAGAATTGTCACAGATAGATCCGATTTTGTAATTACTGAAAAAACATTTACAAAATGGATAGATCGGACACTATCCTAACTATTTCTATTTCCTATTTCTATTTTATTTCCTATTTCTTTTTAAGTAAATGAAAAGCAAAACAGAATTGTAACTATGGACAAAGGCATGAGTAATGTTCGTAAGTCATTTACTGAATACAGTGATAGTCCCACACTATTGCTTGAACAATAGCTGAACCAGATTATGTCGGATTTTCTACTGTCCTCCTTTCAGAGCTGAGTTAGCACCAAGTGATATCATAGATCTGGCTACCTAAACAATAATTTTAAGCGATGAACAACTGGCTGAGATTTATAAGAGCACATTTTATTGAAAAAGTCATGGATAACCTGATGCTATGGCTAGTATTCATAATCGTTTTCTTAAGGTAGCTTAAAGCTACCTCATGAAAGAAAACCGTAAGGTTGAATCATACATTAAAGAGGCCTTACTACAAATAGTTTTCAATTCATAGACGTTTATTTAAGATGACCTTAGATGAGGCTACATTTAATAGCCCAGTCAATAAAGGTTTTTTGTCGCAACTAATTAGGGGAAAGCTGAATTTTTTATATGTGATAGACCATAGCCTTCTCTGTATAAGGCCGCGGCCTTCGATGTGGCAACGCCGCATCTCACCCCCACCCTCGGCCCACTCCGGGCATTGACGCCAGCGGTAAAACATTCAACATTTCGCCAAAACTGCGCTTATTCACATTAAAAGTAATGAAAATTAAATCAGTTTAGTGGATTCATTTTTAGCATGAAATGGTGCTTACAATGTTACAAATTGTATTACTAAATAATAAAAAATAGATGTTTATATAAACGTATAATATTCACCACTTACTTCCAGCCCTGAGTATTATGCACAAGCGATATAAATTTGTATTAAAAACAGAATTTGTTTGAACTAATTGAGTTTATGATAAAATTACTATTATATATATAGGTGTAGGGAACTTAGTAAACGGGTTGGATGAAACAACAAGGTTTATTTCAAATATATTTTATTCGAACAAAGAGATTACACTTTTCAGGAATATAAAGTGACCTAAGAAAATATTTTAAGTTTAATTTTATTTTAATTATTCGGACATTAATTTCTTTCACTGGCATTTGCTTTTGTATGTTCGATAATATTTTTAACACCGGTTTTTCATTAAATGGTACTACATATTGTGTTTGGGCGTCATTTTATTTCACGGACATTCATTGTGGTACTTAAATTACGTTTTATTGGTATTATTTAATAAAATTTGCGCTTATTATGTTCGGACGATAATTTCTGTCACTGGCATTTGCTATTGTATGTTCGATAATATTTTAACACCGATTTTTCATTAAATGGTCACACATATTGTATTTGGGCTTCAATTTATTTCGCGGACATTCATTGTGGTACTTAAATTACGTTTTAATAGCATTATTTAATAAAATTTGCGCTAATTATGATTGGACGTTAATTTCTTTCACTGGCATTCGCTTTTGTATGTTCGATAATATTTTAACACCGGTTTTGCATTAAATGGTCTTCATACATATTGTATTTGGGGGTCAATTTATTTCGCGGACATTCATTGTGGTACTTAAATTATGTTTTAATGGCATTATTTAATAAAATTTGCGCTAATTATGTTCGGGCGTTAATTTCTTTCACTGGTATTCGCTATTATATGTTCGATAATATTTTAACACCGGTTTTTCATTAAATGGTACTACATATTGTATCTGATTACGTAAAACAACGAGGTTAATCACTGATGATGCGCCGTCTAGCAGTGCAAACTAATGGTGGGAGCCGGCCGACCTTGGCCTAGTGTGCGGTGTTGCCAGATTTCGCTCGCCGCGGCCTTATACTGGAGAAGGCTATGGATAGACCCTTATGAGACATGTATTTTCTCAAAAGTCCCCGCCTCCCCCCCCTGTGCCTCCCCCCCCCCCCCCCCCCCCCCCTTGAAGCGTACAAATGCAGAGTTTCACTAGATTGCTTACAAGTTCGTTAATACTCATCGTAGCAAATTAATATTTTGTACAGTTGTTCCTTAATACATATAAACATATTTTGTTCTTATACATTTTTCGTTAAAGTTAATATTAAGGGAGCTATTAAACAAAAAGCAAACAAAAATGGTTTCTCAAAGCATGTAAATTTACTTTATTAACTATATTTTTTAAATTATTTAAAATACACAAAAAAGGTTCAAATAAAACTTTTAGTATGGATATTTAGAAGTTATTATACAAATTATATCTGCTAGGATTCATGAAATAAGTTTGAGTACAATTTTCTGCCAATCCTAACGTAAC
>JAGFPH010000004.1:2179820-2196115 GCA_018207615.1 Philaenus spumarius
GCCGCTCCTTATACACAGATGTCGCCATTGGCGGATCCAGGGGGGGGCTGCAGCCCTCCCCTTTGGGTTATTATATTTTTGTTTAATCGTCTAAGTGGCAGACTGCTCAATTGAGTAGTGTCAGACAACACAACTTGTATCGAATATTTTACCCACTAAACATTATCAAATCTCAATAAAACAAAAACCATTAGAAAGAAAATGTTTTAAACTTCAATTTTTGTATTTAAAAATTTCTTCTAAAAAGTATATTTACATATGTAATTGTGGTTGTAAAATTGTAGTTGCCTAAATCAATATTGATGCCGCGCTAGAAAGCATAAGAAAATGACTCAAACTCGTCACTTTTTAAAGGCACATAATCATTAGACAGACTTGTTTTGAGAAAAAGATAAGGACACCACTGGTTTTGTCAAGATTTTAACTTTCTACCACGATCTTCTAATGATTCGTCACTCTTATAGTTTCTTAGATATGAATTTGTCTGTAAACCCTTGCCATTGGACAGTTTTCAAAAAATGAGAAAGCACATTTTGCAATCGATGTATCTATTACAAATCTATATGCAGTATTCGTATAATAATTTTTATATCGATTTGAAGTGCAAGTTCTATATTTTCGTTAAATATAAGGAAAACCTGGTTTAGCGTTCCAAACTATTCGGGTATTTCCTTAAAATATGTACATTTTCAACGCCCTAGGCTCGTTAGCCGCTACCTTTTCCTGTCTGGCTGGAACTATACAGGGTGGAACAAAGTTAGTGTTAAAAACTTCGGGAAATGGTTCTATGGTTCAAAATAAATAGAAAATGAAGAACAATATTTTTTATAAAACCCTTCATTTTCCAAATATCTGCCATTTTGTTTCTTTTACTAAATAATTAATATCTAGAGAACGGTTTAACCGTTTGAGTTCAAACTTGGAATGAAGCTTAACCTAAAAATGATCTATTTTAAGAAAAATAAACGATTATATCCAATCATGAATTTCAAAATGGCGGCTGTTTGAATATTTCAAACCTAAATTACTCAAAACCCGTACATTTTAACAAAAAATGTCAAGACACTTTTTTGCAGCCCTTTTGATTCCCTATCGGTTGGTATAACTGTTAAAACAATCGAATGAAGGATGAAGCTAAGTTATGTGTAATAATTGATTTATTCAACCCGGCATCCTATACCAACACGCAAAGTTTGAACTTAATCGGTTAAACCGTTAACCAGATATTAATTAATTAGTAAAAAAAACAAAATGGCGGATATTTGGAAAATAAAAAATTTTTCAAAAAAATATTATTCTTGATTTTCTATTTATTTTTACCCATAGAACCATTTCCCGAAGTTTTTAACACTAACTTCGCTCCACCCTGTATACTATACGTTTGTGAGAATTTTGTTTAGTTGTTGTAATTTAGTGAAATAGGTTTTTAGAATAAATCTAGTTAAAATGTTCAAGTATACAGTTCAATTCTATGGTTTATTCACTACAATTTGTTACAATATAACTTTATTTTTGGGTAAAGATTCAAAATAGGTGATCGTGAAATTCTCTAAAAAGACGTTTTCAAGCACTGTATTCCAAAAAAATATTCTATCCCCCCCCCAGAAAGGAGACAGCCCCCTCCTTGAAAACCGACTGGATCCGCCCATGGATGTCGCATGCTAGCAAACTTAGTTTCATTCATAAGACCGAAAGATAGCGCTAGTAGTACGATCACTAGATGAACATTATGACAACTCCCTCTCTAAAGTTTAGAGAGAGAGAGTTATAAACATTTATTATCTCCGTATTTTACTATCGCCTGAAGCATCACCTACACAGTTTTTCTTTTTAAAGCTTTTAGAACTCTGATCTGTCCCTTCTCCCAGCCACAAAGTATGACATTGCGTGACAAATCTAATCAGATTCATAACTTAATGTTTAGTGAATAAAGTGAAGTTAATTTGATTGCAAAAGAAAAATATGCAGTATTACATCGATTGATTTTGTTTAAACTTAAAACATTATTTAAATTTACTAATTTTTATAACAAAATAATTCGACAAACAATATTTCACTTTAGTAAATTGTTCGATGTATTAATAATTAAAGTTAAATTAATTATAATAACTTAGAAAAACGCTCTGTTATGTGTTTTAGTATTTATAGATAGTTAATAAAATGTGTTTAAAGATTTTGTCAATTGTGTAGAATAAAATTTAGTCAAGTTTTGCACCTTTTTATAGGTACACATTACAGAACTTATCTTTATATAGAGGGTGTTTAGAAAAAAGGTTCCAAGAATTCAGGGCATGATTCCCCACGTCAAAATAAGATGAATGTTCCGTTTTCTGTCAAGCCGCCATTTTTTTTACAAAATAATTAATATCTAGCGAAATCTTTGACTGAGTTCAAACTTGGCATGAAGTTTAACCATACAATTATCTATATCAAGAAAAATAAGCAATTATATCCAACTATGCGTTTCAAAATGGCGGCTGTTTGAAAATTTCAAACATAAATTATTACTCAAAAAATGTCAAAACACCTTTTTTGCAGCTTTTTTGTTTTTCTATCGGATGGTGTAACTTTCAAAACAATCAGACGAAGGATAATAGTTAAGTTATGTGTAATAAATGGTTTGTTCAACCCGGCATCCTTTACCAACACAGTAAACACAACAATATTGTATGTACATGTGCTGTTATTATCTTTAACTTAGATATTATCCTTCATCCGATTGTTTTGACAGTTACATCATCCGATAGAGAATCAAAAGGGCTACAAAAAAGGTGTCTTGACATTTTTTGTTAAAATGTACTGTTTTTGAGTAATTTAGGTTTGAAGTATTCAAACAGCCGCCATTTTGAAACGAATTATTGGATATTATCTTGTATTTTTCTTAAGATAGATCATTGTTAGGTTAAACTTCGTGGTAAGTTTGAACTTAATTGGTTAAACCGTTCTCTAGATATGATTTATTTTGTAAATATAAACAAAAACTTCCTACATAGCCTACTATAAAACTAAAATTATTTTTAAGGGATATTCAAAACTATTTGGAATTTGATTACTTAAGTCAGAGGGATGAAATGGAATAACTACCAATTAAAATTAAATCATAATCCACATACTTTTTTATATATTCTCAAAAACCACTCAACAAATTTTTCTAAAAATTCCCAATTCACACGCATATTAGTACCAGGATTTTTTACCTATTACCCCTATAGGCTACAATAAAAATAAATTGCTCTAAATTCCTATAAACGCAAAAAGAATCATATTTTTTTAATAATCTAAAATTATTTAATATTATTCTTAATTGGTATAAAAAAAAACACACATTTGCAATTCTATTACTTGTTAAGTCAAAGAGATAGATGATATGGAATAACCACCCTTAAAACTAAATGAAGCAATGGAGAAGTATTGCCAATGCAGGTCCACTAGTTTAATGTAAATAGTAAGTAAATGGCTGAAAATGACTTTCACATAATTTTCTTTTGCGTAATTGGTTTGGGGATAGTTCCATGAGGGTCAAATTTCGTGCCAAAAGTAAAACATCACAATAACTATTTAAAAACAGTTCCAATGAACATAGGTCCAAAAACGCTTTGTTTAAAATATATGTACCAATTTTTTTTTAAAGAACAACTTAATTTCTTTATAAGTAGATGTGAAATTAAGTTCAAATTTGGTGTAAATATATTTGTTATGTACATTTTCACTTTTACATTTTCAAAATTCGGTCTCAAAAAAACATGATATACAGGGGTCCTATTTTATTAAATTTATCTGCCCATCTTATGTAAATTAAAATAAATTTTACACCATAATTAACGCACTACATATTTCATTAGGGATTCGTTTCTGTGAGTAATCTGTGAAACACGAGTGAAATCTTTCGCCAGCTGTAACTCTCTAAAGAAGCATTTCCGGACCTATGAATATATGAACTTTTTTCATTATTTTTTGGTTGTGGAATCAGCACTGAAAGTGCTCGGAACCTTATACAAGTAATTTTATTATTTTAGCTCATAATAACGTTAAAATATTTTGTTTCTAGAGTAATTTTGGGTATTGTTCACAACTACCAAGAAATATATTTTTCCTTTTTTCAATATCTCTGTTATTCTTTGAGCTTCAGACAAAATAAAAAAAAAATCATTGAGTTTGTCATTAAATAATCAAATTTTTTTGTCTCTTGTAAATTTTTTGTAAAGTTAACGGGTTTTTAGATATTTGACATTAAAAATTATATATAAACGGCCGCTATTTTGAAAATATTTAAAATAATATTTGAATTTTTCGTACAGAGTAAAAAACTATGCAACAAATAGGTATACATAGTCTGAACTCAATATCTTTTCTACTTCCAAAAATATTAAGTATTTTGTAAAAAACACATACAGACAGACGAAAAATAAGCACTGTAGACCCATGTTTATATTGTAAAATATGTTTGTCTGGATCCCAGGAACATATCCACAAAAGAGGTCTAGAAAGTTCGGGGACACCCTGTAAATGTACAACAGTAATGAAAATATAATATAAAAATAACTTACTATTTACTATGCATTATAGTTTCATCTTGTAAGCGAGAAATTAGCTATTAATTTGGTTCACAAATGTTATGAAATATAAGCATATCATAAATTTATTATTTCCAATATATTGGAAATAATTTAAAATCTTGTAGATAGAAAGCTTTTAACTAAATACTAGGGGAGACCCCTGCGTGCTGCGCACGCCAACCCCCGATTGAACTTTCTAAAAACATAATATGTTATGTTTTATTCATAATAAAAATGTAGGATTAATAATAACCTCAAAGCTATGATGGTAAATAATGTTAAATGTTCAAATCAAACTATTCCGTATATTTTATAACATCAGTTATAATAATAAAGGTTAAAAGGATCAGCAAGGCTTGGATCTATACTTTAAAAAAATAACTAACTTAAAAGTTTGAAATACAAATAGTTCCTTCAAATTGTGAAATCAGGTGTTAATGGAAATATTATAACAAACAGCTGTTTGTTTGATCTGTTATTTTATTCAGTTGGTTGCTATGGTAATTCATCAGTCTAGGCCTAACCTAAGAATTTTTCCGACTAAATTTACAAATATTGAAATAAAAAATGTTTTGATCAAAATGAATTTTGTCCACCTTGTGTTCAAACTCGTCTGATCTCTTTAATTAATGGTATAAATGAAAGCTAGTACTTACTCCAATGAAGGTTCGTAGACAAATACATTTTGGGTAACATAATTTGAACTGGAGGTATATAGATCTTTAAATATAGTTGAATTTAGAAAAAAAATTCAAATTTATGTTGTTTGGTGGTCTATAACTCGCCTTAAACTCGACCGATTTGAATGATCTCTATTTCATACGAAAGCCTGTAATTCAATGAGTATTTCAAGACCAAAACTAACTATGTATCTGGATTAAATCCGAAGATATATGAAAAACAATTCAAAGAAAATGCTGCAAATTTGAAATTCCCAAAAGAAATGTGTGGGGATTAATTTTTGTTTGATTATAAGTCAAGTTATGCGGTAGATGAATGAATGCGGATGCTTGATGGCAAGAACCGAACGGACTCGGAAAAAAATACCGATATTTTTGAATATATAAGATAAGAAGATTATAAAATACATAATATATTATTATGTTACATTATAAGTTATTCATTTTTGAAATAAATGTAGAATATTTATATTGATTCACAATATTTTTTCATGTAATAAAGTCTTCTACTAAAAAGATTTAAGTTATATGATATTCAAAAAGAGAATTGATATTAGTTTTGTATATTTATACTATTTCGGAAGACACAATATTACTTACATAACAAAATAGCAGAGCTAATTAATTGTTTAAACTGAACTAATTAACGAGAAGTTTGCAAATGATTTAAAACAAACAATATTTGAACTTGATCCTAAAAAGAGTGTAATTATTTATTTAGATCATTTTTTTTAATATTAGTATAAATTTAACATATTTTATAGAGTGTAATAATATTAAGTTTACATACCTTTTTACAATTCATTCTTTTCTTCTATTCGCGTCTAATGGCAAATAATACATTTTTAAGTTAGGATATGCTTTTGCAGTTTTAGCGCTGTTAAAGTATACACATTTATGTCCTACTTCCGCAAAAATTGAGTAAATTATTAAGTTCGTATTTAGCAGATAGACTTTTTAGAGTTCGGATGACTTCAGAATATTCAGAGTTAAGGAACATCAAAGCTGGAGTGCCTCAAGGTAGTGTACTTGGACCTATACTGTATTTGATCTATACTCATGATTTGCCTCAGGATGGTGACGTCTTGATTGCCACTTTTGCTGATGATACGGCTATCCTGGCTGTAGGGAAAGATGTAGGAGAGGCAACAGATAAACTACAAAAGGTGGCTGACCATGTCACTGCTTGGACTAAAAAATGGCATATCAAGATTAATGAGACAAAGTCAGTACATGTCAACTTTACAAATAGAAAATGTGATTACAAGCCAGTATACAGAGTGGACCAGCTAAAGTGTGACAGTAGCTAACTTTTAAAATACGATTCGGACAAAAATGTTTAAATATAACATCTGCCTTTAATTTTTTATACCTTTTGGACTGTGTATAAATTTTTTTCAAAATCGGCAATTTTCAATCCAAAATGGCGGCCAACTTCATTTTTTTAAATAGAAACCCCCCATTTGTATGACGTTTTTGGATTGTATGGGCAATTTTAAGACTTTTTTGTTCTTTACATTTTTTTGGTAAACCTAACGGTTCTCCTGTAAAATGAAGTTGAAGTTTCATTTTCTTACAGCTAATCACTCATAAAGGTTACAATAACCAACTTCTAAACCATTTTCTTAGCACTTTTTTTTATCAGTATGGATAGACCCATTATGAAGAACCTGTTCTTTAGTCTTAAAAAAGGCCATTCGAGACTTTGGTGGTTGGTTTGGAAAACGCACCGAAAACAAATTTGATGCATCTCTGTAGTTTCCTCTAAACTCTCCTAATATGAGGAACATACTGTAAAGAAGCTAAGGGGCTAACATCAAAATTATTCAGACCTTAAATAAAGTATTAAGGGATTTAATGAAAGCTCCTTGGTATGTCAGTAATGAAACTATTCACAGGGACTTGAAGATCGAAACGGTAGAGGCCGAAATACAAAAGCAAGCTAAAAAGCATGAGTCTCGACTCCATCAACACCAAAACGTTGAAGTACTTGACAATGACAATGCAGAGTTAGTGCAACGCCTTAAAAGACTGAAGCCTTTTGAGTTGGTTTAATATTCACAGTTGTAGGTGTGGAGCTGTGAACAAAGGTATTGACATTGGGAGATAACCTTATAAACTGTCACGATTGTTTGTTAGAAAATAAGCTGCTGGTTAGCTGATAAAGCTAGTTGTATAGTGTATTCAATAAAAAAAAATTAACTGGGTGTGCTTAAGACCACACGTTGGAAGTGATAACTTCTATGACTACGGGGATTTTTAACTCGGTAAATGTGTACAATTATAAGGATTATAAAACTGTAGGCCTATTTGTTCAAATTGTTTATTTATATCCGTTATTATATATTTAAAGAAAGGTAAAAATATTATCTTTTAGTTACCTTTTATTTCATATTGATAGATCAAATGATTTAGAAGTTGTTAATATTACAGTAAAGAAATTAATAATCAAATATGTTATACAAAGATGTACGAATGTTTGCGAAGTTAAACAGTAGGTATCCTTCTTTAAATTTGTATAAACGAATATATTGATGATCAAAGGTTAGTTTTATATACAGTTTATAACCCCAAAGCAAATCTTAGGCTATAACGTGTAGAAGCCCATATAACTTATAGTTATAGAAGCCTACATTAGTTGTATAACTAATATATAAGAAAATTAACATCACAAGAAATTTTAATGGTTGAAGTTGTAAACATAACCCCAAAATATAATCTACGCTGGGTTTTGTAAGAATTACAGATGATGGGCGAAATCAGCTGTTATATTATATTAACTAATTCTTATGTGTTAATTTGATTGCTATGCTAATAAATGTAAATAATGTATTAATAATATTCCCTCTCCACGATCTGACTTGTGTCTAAACAAAAGCGTGACGCGAGATCTCGCGAGAAATCTGGCGTGATGCGAGATCTCGCGGGAAATCTGGCGTGATGCAAGATCTCGCGAGAAATCTGGCGTGACGCGAGATCTCGCGGGAAATCTGGCGTGATGCAAGATCTCGCGAGAAATCTGGCGTGACGCGAGATTTCGAAAACATAGCCAAGTCGAAAGTGCCCAACGGGCCAATAGAAGTTATCACTTCAAAAAATAAAAAATGTATGTCCTGCTGGCATTGTATAAGTAAGACTAAACTAAAATACAACTTTGTATAAATAACAAACACAACTAACTACTCCTACTAAGTAACACACACAACTAATGAACTAATTATTCTTGTAACAAACACATCTAATCTGTAGTCTGTAGGGCCTATTACCTATAGGCATTACATTACATTTCCAAACTAATAATGGGAAATATTAAGGAGATTTTAAATGGCGGAATTTTAAGGCTGAAAGTTTGTGTATAAGCTAATATATTTTTCAAGGATCTAAAATAAGTTCTGCAATATAGTAATAAACAATTATTTAACCCTAGACCTGCCCTGGTCTACAAACTAAAAAGACAACATGCTGTATTTAACTGTTAACAAATATGCTACTGCCATCTTTTGGTCAAATTTGGAAACCCTGGAGTTCTTGACTATGCCAGCGCTGCAGTGTGTACAGTTATCGTACTGCATCATTAAATTCTCCGCTTGCGACATCTGTTGTATCAAGGTCTCTATAGAGACCTTGCTGTTGTATAAGGTATCCGGGCCTAAAGTGTAGAAGACACCTGTACCAATAAAAAAAAATACCTCTAGAACGAATATTTCGTTAACTATAAATAAAGCTATCCTTATAATTAGTAATTATAGCTATTATAAAATCTTTATAATTATCCTTTGTAATTTAACTGCGTATTGAGTTAAAAACGTACATGAGCCACAGTTCGCGCATTTTTAAATTGAATTAAATGTTCCCAAAGTATTGTGAAGTGATATGTTAATTTTGTGAACGTAATGTGTATATGTTTTCATTTATCAAATAACGCGCATCAACGAATGCAAGATATCCAATACCTACAAATCTAGGTTTGATAAAGAGGCGAAGCAGTAATCTATAAAAAGGGGAAAAAGGACTGAGAGCTGTAAGTACAAAAAATAGTAAAATACCGTATAGTAAAATAACCAGTCCAGTAAGGCATTCAATAATCATAAATAATTTTTGTTTGATATAGCACTGAACTACCGGTACAGGTTTATATTTTCCTTCAATTTCCATGATAGCTTTGTTTGTCATCTGTTTTACAGTTCCAGGTCTATTGGAAATTAGATTTTTTTTTTGATTTTGTTGAACAACATTTCAATTATTCAGTTCAGCTTTTAAATCTGGGATAAAATCGTCATCACTAAAATGCACAGAACATATTATGAAGGCTAAACTAGGATGCCATTAATTTGTCCGCTCATTTACATTTTTGTATCCATTGTTTCTGATAAGTAAGATTCTTTGGAAACCTAAATACTGTATAAGTATGGCACAAAAATTAAAAGCTATAAAATCAGATAGACTGAAAATAAACATATTAACTAGTGAAAAGATGGAACACTTTTTCGAGACTTCGGCTCGTGTGGACAGAACACTGGAATTGAAAAAAAGTTTAACTGTCAAAATCGGATTTCCCGTACCGAAAAATATGTGAAAAATACCCCACACTGTATTTTCAAAATTTTGGCCCAAAAACGTGACCCCGAAGCGTTACGACTTTTTAACTATCAAAATCTTTTTTCCTGTTTTATAAAACATATAAAACAAGACCCCACACTGTATTTTCGTAGTTTTGAGCCAATATTTTCAAAATTTTGACTCAAAAACGTGACCCCTACGCGCTACGACTCACGTTAGAAAGCCCAAAAGCTTTTCAATTCTCCACAATAAAATTACGAAGATTTTTGTATCACCAAAAGCTTTCTACAAAACAGACACACAAAAAATTATCCCATGGTTTCAATATTTCGGCATTCTAGTGCGAGCCGAAGTAGCCTAATAATTACTGAGGAGTAAAAAAATTAACTTGGTGCGGAGATATTAAGTTAAATTGTTGAACAATATTCTACAATTAATTTCAATTTAACAGACTACTTTTAAATCGAAATATTAAGACAAAACAAAATTGTAATAACATTTTATATGAGTAAATTTACATAATATTCTAAACTTGTTTATTTATTATTTTTAATTCCTACAGCTGTGTTTATAAATAAATCGATTGAATATATTTAAAAAACCTCGAGTTATTGAATTTGTTTATGGATAAAAGTAGGTTACAGATTATAAGAAGTAACACCATTGTATTTGGATAACCTAATAGAACTCCGTCCAATGCATTATTTCAATCCACTGGAAATTCGACGATGGTGACACGATCTATGGGGGAAACGACGAAAGCGGTGTGTAGCACCAATACCTTGCATGCAATATTTTCCCGACAACCTTTTTTCGCCACGCTGCCACCGTATGCATGCATAATATTAAATTTTATTATTCATGATCTATGGTAACACGCAAGTAATTTATTTACACTGGCTGCGCCGCCTGGTGGCCTAGTGTAATAAGAACGCGTCGCCAACAGAGTCACCGGTGCCTTGGCGGGAGCGCCACCTAGTGGCCTAGTGTAATAAGGGCCTTAGGTTTATTTATTGATTTTGTAACCATAGTAAATATTTTTTCTATTAAAAGTACTTTACATAATTTAAAAAAAGTTTAAACAAAAAACATAAGCCGTAAACCATTCACAAATGAATAACGCGTATAAAACACTAAAGCTTGATCAGTGTGTAATAAAATTATGTACTACAGCCTACGTCACAGCTTCATTTACCCCCACTCCATTTTACTTTCTCACTATACTATAGTATAGAGAAAGTATAGTGATCGCAAAAAAAATCGCTGTTGAGATTTTGGTGGAAATATCCGTTTTGGGACCCCTGAGTCCAAAAAAGTGGGTTTTACAAAATGTATGTCTGTATGTATACAAAGCTAGAGCAAAAACTATTCGATCGTTTTCAAACAAATTTACACCAGACATGTCAAGTAGGCCTGTATAGATGCACGAAAAACTATTTTGAAAACAACCCCCTTTTTGGCAAAAAAACCCCAAGAAATCTGTAATTTTTTTTATCAAAAACGGTTCTAACGATTTTGATAAAATTTGGCTTATTTGTAGCCTTTAATGTACCCTACTATATGCAAAAAACCGAATCTTTTTTAAAATTCTCGTTTAGCTAATAATAATAATAATAATAATAACTGATTTTTTTGGGGTTTTTGGCCATAAAGGAAATTGTTTTTCAAAAATTCTCAAAACCTTTTTTCGTGCATCTATACAGGCCTAATTGACGAGTTTGGTGCAAATTTGTTCGAAATCGATCGTATAGTTTTCTCTCTAGATAATAATAATAATAATAATATTGATTAGTTAATCTCCAACTTTAATCAAAAATCACCTCTCCTACCCCACCCTACAAGTCACAGTGAATCTGTTTAATAATTTAAATATGTTTGTGAGGAAGTACGTGCCAATTCCTGGTACCGGTTATTTGTTGTTGATATTTTTTATTGGTGGTGGCAATCTTTACTCAAATCGACCTTGACTTTTACTGTTTATGATTCTTGGTTAATACTACAGCTGCTTAGAACTTCCATGGAATTTTTTTTTATTTTTTTTATTTTTGCCTAATTTAAAGGCGGGCTTGAGATTATCATGTAGCCCTTATAAAATTCACTATTTTCTTTAAATGTATATATTATTATTCCCTTTTAATGTTACACTTTTTCCCGTGATTTTTTATTTCCGTTATATTTATTTATCTGTAAAGTTAGTAGGTTTTAACATGTATGTTCCTATTCACTAGTTTGTCTTGTATTTAAAGTAATGACTGTATTGTTTGTATGATTTTGTTAGTTACTGAATAGATAGGAGATTTTAATGATTTTCTTATATAATAATTGTTGTTTGGATTCCGGGGAATTTCCTTGGGTCTTTTGGGGAATATTAGCTTTTGACGTTGGCAAAACTGCACTCTGCAGGATTCAGTGTTTTAGTTTCAGGAACCAACGACGAACGGATGAATTACAATTTTGAAATATAAATAAATGAAAACATGGAAGTAGAGAGGAAACCCACGTTGTTCAGGTATTTAAAGTATACATTTGAAAGATTTAAGCTAGTGGTAGTAAGTTAAAAATAATGATTTTGAATTGTGAGGTTCTATTATTTTTGAGTTCATCGGTTTTGAGGGTTATTCTTATACTTTTCTAAAATCCAATTGAATGTTTTTGATTCTTTGAGGTTATCTTGGCTATTTCATAATATTTTGAGTACATATTCTTAGTCGGTTTACGTATGTGATTTGGACGTTATGTTTTGTCCTTGAGGTTTAATTAATTTTTTATTTTTCTTCATTTGGTAAAAGTTTACATTACGACTACGTAAATACCTACTCTACGTCATATTGCGGCAGAGGTGTCAACGTTTATGCAAAAAATACTAGGCGTAACTTTACTATTCGACTCTAACCTAATATTTTTGCAGACAACGACGTTGTTGTACACTCTACTGTTAAATGTTAACCCTGGAGCACAAAGCCTATTTCATTGTTACATTGTCACAAAACCTTTGTAATTTTGACGACGCCAATTTATTTTTTTTTATTGTAGCTATTTTATAGATTAAAAAAAATTTTTTAATCGGTATAAGATTTACCTAACTATGGTTATTAAAAATAATATAAATTTTTGTAGTAAAACTCGTTACGTATTAAGAATGTAGAAAATAATATTTGGCAACAGTGTATCTTAAAAAATTACCAATTAGGCCCTAATTGTCTTGGGGGAATAAATAAAAAAAACATTAAATATTTTTTTTTTTATTATACAATGAAATTTTTGTAAACTAGAATACATGAGGTTCCTAAATATAATGTTATAAACGAGATAATATAATAAAAACATATTTAGGTAGATAAGTAAAAAAGTAATATAGAAACTCACAAACTTTTGAAATAGTGAATAGTACATCAACAAAAGATTTTGTTTTATCAATTTTCATCACAGTGTACACAACTAATGGCCCTATGTTCAGCACAAATTGCACTGTGACAATGGTTACAGTAATTTGTGGTCATTCTACGTTTAGCAGAAGGGCAAAAAAAACAAATTTTTCGTGTTCCTGCGGGAGGTCTACCGTTTGCATTCAGGGGTATTCCCAGGTTTTCTGAGATCATCATTCGAAGATTTCTCTGCAGTGACGTGTTTCGTAGGCGCGTCTGCATGTGTGGAGATGTCAGATCCATTATTAGTTCACTCATAAAGTTCTTTCTGTTCTTAGGGTTCCTTCCTTGATTAAAACAGTTTAGACAGTAAATGACGTACGAATTAACAAATGCGATGTTCAACATCCTGAAAAAAACGCACAATGGCCAACGCTGAGTTTTTCTGCTGCAGGACATATTCTTACACAATTGGTCCATTGTGTCAACTGCTCCTTTGGTTTCATTGTAGTGATGGATGATTTCCGGTTTGTGTGTGTCAGTTCTAACTTGCGCAGTATCATGCATGGTTGAAAGCAAAGTGACCGTCTTGTTTTTCTTGGGCTTAAATGAAACTAATGTTTTTTCTTTATCAAATAAGAAAATGGAACTGTTCACTGGTCTTTCTTTTTTGTTGGAAAGAACATGACTAGGAATGCCTTTGCGGGTTAAACGGATAGTTCCAGTAGTTGTCATATTGTACGGAGGCTTTAACAAATCATCAGCTAGCTGTACTCCCGTAAACCAATTGTCGGTTGTGACATTTTTGAAGGTTCCATGGATAGGTTTAGTTACCTCTTTCACAAAATACTCCGATGCGGGAAGTCCTCCAGTCGGTGTCTCCTTTCCAATATAAGGTATTCCATTGATCATGTAGTTAGTAGTAGTGTCACAAGCCAACTCAATTTTTATTCCATACTTGGATGGCTTATTCGGAATGTACATTCGAAAAGGGCACTTTCCACGAAACCCTAATAGTTGTTCATCTACTGTAATGAAAGATCCCGGGCTATAACTGGAGTGACATTTGTTAGTAAACATTTCCCACAGCTCTCGAATTGGTGCAAATGGGTCCGTTGATTTCCGTTGTAAACGGGTGGCTCTATCGTCGAATCGTAGACAGTTCAAGGTAAAGTCAAACCTTTCACTACTCATGACACATTTATATTGAGTACCTGATTTCCTGTGGTCGAATATATCTCTGGAGGCTAAATGGTTGTCCTTCAAAAGAGCAGTATACCAAGAAACGCCAACGTTTCTTCCTTGTTTATTGGAGATACGGTATGACTTTGATTGACATAAATCTTATTCGATTTATCTGTTTATTAGTATGGAGAACAACTTTATCCAATATATGTTCGTCAATGATTTGAGTAAAACATTGTCGTGCAGTCGAAGCATTTCTGGCTTGACCTAGGACTTTTCTTCTACCTACAACAATATTTCTAGCTGGAGTACGAGTATTTTGTGGCCTTGGTCGTGTGGACCAAATCTGGTTATTTCTCGCACGAACAACACGTTCATGAAGGAGGATGATGTGAGGATCAGTAGCTGGCAGCACGGCAACAGGCGGGCCGTCAGTAGGTGGTGTGGCAACAGGGGGGTCCGCAGAAGGAGGGTCGTCAGCAGGCGGCGTGGTAGCAGATGGGTCATCAGCAGGCGGAGCGGCAGTAGGTGGTGCAGCAGCAAGTCGTAGATAGTCTGTCCGTTGCCTCTTTCTTTTAGGTGGTGTGACACAGTCATCTGATTCGTCGTCAAAATCGTCTAGCTCATAATTAGGGTCAGCGTCCGTGTCGTCGGTATCTTCTACAGCATCTCTTTCAACTTCATTATCTTCTCCTTCATCGCTTTCCTCAAATATATCAACTGGCCTCACTTCACGTTCAGATTCATCACTATCTGACAGTTCTTCATCTAGTAATTGCCTTATTCGCTGATTTTCACGTTCTTCTTCCATATTCGCTATTTCTAAAGTATACTACACTATTTTTAAACAAAATCTGTACAAACACACTCCACAAATCCTAAAAACTTACACTTACAACACTAAAAACTTGGAATAAATAACACTTTAACTCGCATTAAAAAGGTCACGCTCTTACAAACCCTTCGTAAAATTTACTACGGTATACATAAAACAATAAGTTAGACTAGACCGTCTTGGCTGTCACGGCAGTACTGAGCTTTGTAGCCCAATAGCGGAAGGTACTATGGTAGGGGCAGCGCTAGGGGGAGTGGTTTACGAGTTCTAGCGTATTTGCAAATGGCCGGTCGTCAGAATTACGAAGGGTTTGTAATCCAGGGTTAAATACAGGTAAACATACTGTGACTAAATAGGTTAGGTTAGAACCTTTTAGGTATTTTTTTAATTATTATTTTTGCATTTCTGTTAGCTCTAGGTTAGCCTAGAGTCGAATAGTAAAGTTGCGCCCAAAATTTAAAGTAATTATGAACAGAAAATAAAACACTTTATAGGCGTACTTTAACTCAAGTCACAACTTAATTAACTCGGGAAATATTAGTTGTATATTTTCAATGACTAATAAAGTAGCCAAAAATTGTGTGTGTTCCTGTTTTGTTATAGGCCTATATGTATTTTATTAAGTGATGTTAAGTTGTAGCGGAGTCCTTCAATCGTGTTTATTCACAGGTAATAGTCGGGTGTGTATAAAACGCGGAACGTGCTGACCAATGGACCGGTGCAGACCGAAGCGAGTCGCGAAGCGAAGCGAGGCGCGAAGCGAAGTAAATTCAAAATTCTTATTTTTAAGAAATCGGAGGACCCAAATCGCGAAGCGAAGTGGCGAAGCGAAGTGAATGTGAAAACTTCTTTTTTACATTTAAGTTAAAAAAACTTTGAATTTTAGACATAGGTGGACCACATCACAAAGCGAAGTGGCGAAGCGAAGTAAATTAAAAATTCTTGTTTTTAAGAAATCAGCGGACCGAAATCGCGAAGCGAAGTAAATATGAGAACTTCGTTCTTTTACATTTAAATTAAAAAACTTAGATTTTTATACGTCGGTGGACCGAATTGCAAATGGAAATGGCTTACAGTGCTGACCAATGGACCAGTGCGGACCGAAGCGAGTCGC
>JAGFPH010000004.1:2196125-2218369 GCA_018207615.1 Philaenus spumarius
TACACAAATATTTATGCACAAAATTCAGTATGTACTAGTATACTTGTCGGATATAGTAAAATTCGCATAATACTTTTAGAAACTAATATAGGTAACAAGATATAGTGGCCCCAGGGAAAGATTAATTTAACAAAGTTTTTACCAAAAAAACTTAAATACTTTTTGTTAGCAAATCTTATATGTTGTTAAATTAATTTAGCCTAAATAATAAAATAGATTTTGATATAGCCAAAATATCAACATTTTTAGTAAGCCTATTGCTGTAGGCCTACCTACTATATATGTATAAGTCTAATTAAGAATGATGCAGTACATGCAAGGGTTATTGAAATGTAATTAAAAGAAAACATAACCTGTTCGCAATTGAAACTCTAATTAAAATTTAGGCCTATGTTTATCTTTTTGTTTGTTTTCTTTTTTCTATTATCTTATATAAGTATAAATTAATAATTGAAAAAAATACCTAGTTGAAATTGTGTTGTTGGCTTCCGGAATATTCCATTGTATATTTCATGTTAGCCTAGCCTAGAAAATTCCAGATAGATCCATAGGTTAAACATACGATATCAGTCTACCATTATTTCATTTCGTTACTATGGTGATATGAAAACAAATAAAATAATGTTCTTGGTTGTAATAATAAAAAAGTGGAAAATAGAGTGTGTGACTGTTTGGATTTGTAGCATTGTATGTGATTTGAGTTAAATAAAGTGTGTCAACAGTGGTATCGTAGTTTTATTTAAACGAATCAGTGTTACGACGTTAAGAAAAAGAGTTCTGTGTCAGAAAAAAGGAATTTTTTAACAGTTTAATATATTATAACCTTTACAAATAGCATTATGAAAAAAATTTATGTTGCATTAACTTGTATATAGGCTACCATATGCTTTTATTTAGATTTTATTCTTTTTGTCGGTTCCATTTGATCAAAATTAATATCTTCATCCCCTGAGATTCTGGGATTTCATTGATAAAATCATCATCTTCGACCTGCCTTTCTCTCATTGAAGCAAACATAGGCTATTCAAAATGAGTATATTTTCGTATGAATCGCTATTACATAATCCACTTAGAAGAGAGCACTTTAATACGGCTTTTTTTACAACTACATGCTTTGCCACATCTTTTTTTGCAGTTGCAGAAAATTTAATTTATTAAGATGTTATTTGCTGCTATCTTTCTCATTGTTATTGGAAAGGAAGTGAACTATTAGTGCCAAGTTTTCAGACATAGACATTGGCTTTTTATTAATGCTACACCATTTTGGAACTCGGTGTTAATATCCCAAACACACGATTCCGTGCAGCAACCGACAGTGTTATTTAAGCAAAGTTTCATTTCATTTTTTGTAATTGATTTTATGAAACGTTGGTAGCATCGAACATCTTCAAAGGTTTTCTTGTCAATGTTACCATACCAAGAAATTTAAAAGTTTTAACCAGTGAGCCTTCATGTTTGGCATCTTTTGATGATGCCAATAAAATTGAACCTCGTTTCTTCGTAGACAAGTGACAAAATTTGTTTTTCCTTTATTGAAAAGTGATGATGTTGTGCCGCAACCGCTACATGCATGGTGAATGTTCTCAGCTGCTTCTTTATGTATTAAACAATTTGTAGAATATAATTTTTTAACAGTTTTGCCGCTCTCAGGCTACAAAGGAAGGTGCATGAGACAAGTCATTATTAGATATAATGCAAGACAATAAATAATCTACAGATTTAATTTTAAAAATATTTAACAAAAAAAAACGAAAAACAATATACTGTAACATGTATAAATAGAAAATAACATTAATTTATAAAGTGGCTGTCATTCATCCTTTTATACTTTTAAAAACTACAACACTAAAACATTTTATATAATCAAAACTTTTTAAAAATATTATACACTTTTACAGAACATTTAAAAAACATTACACAAATACAGTAGAAATGACAACTTAAACAGAAGAAAACTGCTACACCCAGAGGCAAAAATAGACCCCGCCACTGAGATCCCCACGTTCAAGAAAATCGATGGTGCACAAACTCTTCCACCGAATAGAACGACTCAGTCAACAGAAGCTGTCTAAACCTGCTTTTAAAAATCTTATAATTTTTTCAATTTTTAATATTTTCTGGGAGCTTATTAATCAAACGTCCACCATCTTGGGAAGGCAGTTTGTTAAAAAGGCTTACTCTGTGCTTTTTAGCACGGTAGTTACCTGCCTGTCTGGTTCCATAATTGTGTATGTCCTTGTTCTGGACGTGATCACACTTAAATTTGAAATATAGGATTACTTCAAGTATATAAATACAGTACTTGGAAGTGTAAGAATACCAAGCTCCCTGAAGACATTCTTACACGACTGGAATTTCCTTAGTCCTGCTACCAGCCTAATAGCTTTCTTCTGCAGGACAAATATTCTGAGAAGATTCTGAACAGAAGAACTTCCCCAGAGAAGGATTCCATAGCACAGGTGGGGATATACTAACCCGTAATAAGCGGTCAAAAGAATAGAGGGTTTACAATATGGTTTTAAGTTTCTCAATGCAAATATTCCTGAGGCAATCTTTGCGCACTGATACTATCAATATGATTCCTCCAAGAAAGCTTATTATCAATAAGGAGGCCCAAGAACTTTACTGAGTTTACTTCTTCAAGTTCTTCCTCTCCTAGAAAGACACTTGGTGCCTGGTTCATGTCATGCTTTAGACTAAAATACCTGTACTTAGTTTTTCCAGGATTTACTGCCAAATTATTTTCATCCAAATACTGATTTGTGGCATTGACCTGTAAGAAAGCCTTTCGCTCCAAACTTTCTAAGGAGTTTGCTTGAAAGGTCAAAGTTGTATCGTCAGCAAACTGAATTAGCTTATCCACGTTTATTACTGACGAAAGGTCATTTATATAAATTAAAAACAGTATTGGCCCAAGAACTGATCCCTGAGGGACTCCATATCTCAACTGGACCTGTTTAGACAGCCTTCCTGCAACAGACACACTTTGTGACCTACTACATATATACGATTCCAACCATAATAGAGGTTGCCCGCGAATGCCAATTTTTTCACACTTATCCAGCAATAGTTTGAAATCCACACAGTCAAATGCTTTTGAAAGGTCCAGAAAAATACTCATAACTTTATTTTTTTTATCCAAACCTTCCACAACAAAGTCCATTAACTCGACTATTGCATCCACTGTAGACTTACCTTTTTGAAAGCCATATTGACCACTAAAAAGGAATAAAATTTTTTTAAATAGCTAAGAAGATGTGCCAAAAAAAGTTTTTCAAAAACTTTACTGAACACAGGTAATAAAGAAATTGGCCTATAGTTATTTATATCTTCCTTTTCTCCCTTTTTAAAGAGTGGAAGTACTTTAGCATGTTTTAATTTTGAAGGGAATACTCCTTTAGAAAATGAAGAATTAACTAAAACCATAAGGTTTGATAAGTTCATCAGAGCACTGATTAATGAGCCACGTGGAAACTCCATCAATATCAGTAGCTGTTTTATTCTTCAGACTGCTAAACACCCTGGAGACCTCCTCCACACCCACAGGCGAAAGAAACAATGATGACACTCTACTCCCCCCACTATTTCCTACCGGATCAAGAGTGTTGCTATTTGCAGTATTACGAATAAAAAAATTATTAAACAACTCTGCCACATACGATGGTTCTGAATGATTAATTCCATCAATATTTAAATTAATCTCCCCAGATTTGTAATTTTGTTTCCTAAGTTCATTAATTATCTCCCATGTTATTTTACTAATATTTTGCGAAGAGCCAATTTTTTTCGAAACTTCATACGATTTTGCCCCTAATATTACCTTCCTATAAATTCGCTTATATTTCTTATAAAATTCCTTAAATGTAAAACTGTTTGATGTTTTGTAAATTTCATAGTAAAATTTCAATTTATCCCTGGATACAAGAATTTCTTTTGTTATCCAGTTTGAGCACCTGCGCTTATTCCCCAATCTCGTTCTTTTTAGAGGACAAGCAACATTTAGAAAAAATATAAAAGAATCGTAAAAATAATCAAATTTCTCATTTAAATTGTTTATACTTTTGAGGCTGTTCCAACTTTCGTTACTTAACAAGTATTTTAATAAATCAATGTTTTCACGCCTATAATTCCTAATCTTTCCAAATTGAGGTTTAGTCAGAGGAAAAGAGCATCGAACAAGCTCAATCTCCTGCGCATAGTGATCAGAGGTCCCAGACTGGATAACACCAACCGACAAATTTTCATGAGGAATGTTAGAAATGACATTGTCGATTGCCGTTGCAGAGGAGATCCCACCACCCTAGTGGGGGAGTCTATACACCATTTCAGATCATAAGTTGCCAGAACATCCCGTAATCTATCTGTGCAACTAGACTTTCTAAGAACATTTACATTAATACCACCACAAATAACAAATTCACATTTTATTAAAGTTATTCTTTGCAGAAGAAAATCCAAGCGCTCAAAAAATACGTCCAAGTTGCCACTCGGGGATCGATAAATTCCTATTATAACCACGTTATTTTCCTTCAGTTTAAATTTTGTGCTAGTGAATTCAAAGTCCCGTTCCAAACTAATCCCCTCATCAACCAAGAAAGGAACAGAATTTAAATTATTTTGAGCAAAAATAGCGACACCGCCACCCTTATGGATTTTTCTACATAACTTGTTGGTTAAGTTATAAGCATTTATATTAAAAAAATCTATATTACTTTCATTAAAAGCATGTTCTGTTACAACAAATACCTCTGGCTGCTTTTCCAAGCAAAACAGATTTAATTCTACTATTTTGTTAGTCGCAAATTGGGCATTTTGGTGAATAATATTAAATTTACTTCTTGTACTTAGTTTTTTTGTCGAATTGATCTTTACACACTCTTGCCTACAGTTCATTTCACTATCCATTAGTTTAGCAGTTTTCTCCTTCACATATTTACAATTTACATTACATATTTTGACATTTGTGTTATTGATTCCATTTTTAAACTAATTGAATTTACTTTTCTAAAAAAACGTTATCACTCCCTTTTAAAAGCAATTTGTCTATACAAGGCAAATAATTTTCTGGATCATCCAGATCTATAACTGGACCACAAAGTTGGATGATCTACGTCTTCTCCACGGCATAAAATGTTGAGCACAAGAAAATTGCTGTATTGAACACATCAGAGGATCTTTTACCATACAAACTCCTAGTTCAAATTTATTTTTCAGCATTTTAATAAAATAGGCTAAATTGTCTTAAAAATTATTCAGTAGAAACTTGAATAGGAATTGTTTCATCGAGAATAATATCCACAGTACTCTCTTTAATCGGCAAAGTCTTTCTGCAGCCTTTGTATTATTTAGTAGGAACTCACAACTTTGAACACAAAGTGCTGACTCATGACCTGTGAATGTGAAGATCGTCTTGCAACAAATCTTCTAAAAAATATATACTAATAAGATTTGATTAACTCTAAGAAATGAATTTAACCTTTTTATCCCAGCAATTTAAATTGCTTACCTTGAAGCTAGGTCTCCATGGTCAAGCTGAGAGATGATACAGTTTGTAAGATGATTTAGGTTCAGGAAAATGAATGCTAATGTATCATTAAGCATTCAGATTAATGGTTATAAAGGAAATCAAAATTTATGAACGTACCTGCTGATAAAGAGCAATTAATACAAAAATAATAAAATGAAATAATTCTTCCCAGTGCACTTTTCCCCAAACTGTTAAACTGTTACAGTTATTTTATCACTTGATTGTACACTAAGTCTTAGCACATTTACCTCGAGACGTCGTAGGGGAATCTTAGTCAGTCAAAATCTTTTTTTTGTTGAACTGTCTGAAAATTCTTCTTTACAACAGAAAAAAACCCCCCTTGCTAGCATTTGCTGGTAAACTTTAATGCCAATGAATTTAGATTTAAAATGGGTCTGATCATACTTTTAAACAGAGCAACAAACTTTGTGACTGTCTCTCGTCAACGATCAAGATAGAAGAACGATACTCATAATGTTCTTTCTTCTTCTCCAGAAAAAAACCTTGACTGGAAGTTCCGCTTTCCTCTTGCTGGATCTTTATTAGTCCAGCAAGGTCAGATGGATTTGTATACTGTCATAAGAGTACTGTTGCTATGCGCCAGATATTAATAATTATTACGATTATATGTTCTTATTGTAGATCTATGGTCATATCGTACCGTTACTAATATTTACATATTAAGTAATGTACAATAATTTTTGGTCTATGGTTTTTATGCCCCACTGTCTACCTATGTTCTCTATTTATATTAATCATACAATAAAAATGTAAATGAGGGGATTATTATCCTCTACAACTTTGACTTGAACATTTTTCTCATAAGATCAAATATTGCCAAGTTATTTAAAAAAAACTATGTTTTGCACTTTTTATTAAAGACAGCGGTTAGTTTTTAATACTAACTCTGTAAATTGAAAACTTGTGTTTTTTATCAGAATTACAACTTACGGTGAATTCACACTGCATCGAACAAAACAGCTCGAGTCAGTTTGAAACTGACTCAGGCTGTTTGACGCAAACAACGGAGACGGAATTAGCACAGTAGTAGAGGAAACACGTTCACACTGGCACGGTCAAACGTTTTGTTTGCCTCAGTCGTACCCAGTCACGTCTGGTGTTGTTTGAAAAACCCTGGTTTGAAGCAAACATTTTACTATTGAAGGGATGTAAAATCTTTCTTCTTTTGTTCTAGCCTGTATTTAACAGTATTTTATATATATAATTATTATTTATTATTTGTTTTACAAGGTGAAACTAATGTTTAAAGTTAAATTTTAATCTTTCAATTGCCGTTTATTATTAGTTTGTTTTTTATACAAATATTTCATGTTTCCATACGTTTAATGTTGTTATAATAAAGGTTTAGAATTAAATCGATGCTAAAATGGTAAACACAGTTAAATGTCTATTAATTGTAAATACATCCAATAAACATAAAAATGTTGGTTCATCAGTCTACATCTCACCTAAAATTATTGTGTGTATGTTTAATTTATTTTACTTGTCTTAACGGCGATGTACATACAATAATTTTAGGTTAGGCCTAGATTTAAAATTACTTTCTAGACCGTAATGTTAGAAAGCCGTAGTAAATTTTACAATTTCTTTTAAATAATTTACAAAATACCTTGTTAATTAAAAATGTAATATAGGCTACTTGATAAATTACGTGTTTTACTAATAGCCGAAACACCTGTCGTACTACGGTAGAATATTGTAAGACAGTAGGTAACAGCATTTATTTATTAAATCAATATTCGGAATATAATTATAAAACTTATCTTCATAATGTCACAGTTCAAATAACAATGATTTAATAGTATCATTATAATTTCTTCTTTTGTTGTACGGAAGCACCCAAAACTCATAATCGGTCATAACGGTAATATATACTATTTGATATCATATACTTTTGATACTTTAAAAAAAGGAGAGATATATCTACAAGCAAATGCCTGGGAACTTTGAGTGAACTCTTCGTTTCAATGTAGGTTGGGAATGTTTCAGACAAACTGAAACATTTTATTTCGGTGTGCTTCAATCAAATTGTTTGGCGCAGTGTGGTTTCAGCCTTAGTTAATGATTGATAATAATCTCAAGTAAATACAACTTGAATATATTATAACTAATTTGTATCTGTTGTATTTGTTTTAGGAAATTAGGTGTTTGTGAAGTTTGTTCTGATCAAGATGCAAAGTATACATGTCCTCGATGTGAATTAAGAACTTGTAGCCTGTTGTGTGTTAAAATTCACAAAAAAGAACTTGATTGTGATGGTCTAAGGGATAGAGTAAAATTTAAACCAGTTCAAAAATTAGGAAATCTAGATCTTCAAAATGGTAAGTAAATTAGGTGCAATATTTCTGGGAATGGTTGAGTAACTACTAAAAACTAGAATATATGGAAAAATTTTTTAATTAAAGGATATTATTTTTAATTGTGTAATATGCACATCCACTTCTTTTTGATTTTTTGTAACAGTGTAATGTTGTTTAAATTTAAATTCCAAATCAAGTAATATGTCTTGTTATAAAGGTCATGTTAGTCAAATAAATTGGATAAAGTTAGAAGTGAATTTTGCTGCAATACTAAAAGGCAGTCCTTTACATATGGGTAACATTTTTTATGTTACTTTATCATAATATATTATAATATAAGCCTTATTTGATAAGGCTTTTTTTATCATAGTATATAATAATATATTTGAAATGATTTTATTCGATCGTGTTAAATATACCGCTTTCGTCTGTTCACCAAAGTCAAGCACATTGGCCGTGCGAGTTTTTGGATGGGTGACTGCTTTGTAACACCAAGAATTGTTGACATTCTAGTCAGTGCTAGAAGCTATATTTTTGGTTGATAAGGCTTTTTTGTATCATGGTATATATTTGAAATAATTTAATTCAATTAAAAGTGTTAAATATACCGCTTTTCGACTGTTCACCAAAGTCAAGCAACATTGGCCGTCTAAGTATTTGGATAGGTGACCGCTTTGCAACACCACGAACTATTTATTTTTTACTAATATAAAATATCTAATAATATGAATAGAAATGATCAAAATAATTGATTTAAATTAATAACTTACCTTAAATTGGGAAAATATTGGCTGAATAGTTGAAAACCTGGCTTAAAAACGGCAGTTTTTGAAAGCCTATAAGTTTCTTTGTAGTCGATATCCTACTAGGCTACGCGACCAGTACTCGTAGAAGGATCTCTACTAACTACTCGGGTACAAGAAATGGTTATAGGCAATGACTAAATCCCTTCTTTTCCAATGTAAAGTGAATAGTGCATGTGCGGTTAAATTTTTGGCGATGGCGATGGACATTTTTTGCGGCTTGAACCCCACTCAGCACGGAACATGTTAATATACACTTTTCCTAATGTTCATTAAAGTAATATAGCACTGAGTGAAGGATATATATAGGCCTATTACATAGATTTGAAATATTTTACTTTATAAAAATTGGTCAACAAGACTCTTGCTTAAAGTCTCCTTTGATAACTCTAATTGCTTCTTTTTTTGCCACAGGAAAACTTGTTTTGCACCTGTTGAATTACCCCACTTGGTTACCCCTTAAAAGTAGGTGTGGATGGAAAAAATCAAAATAGTCTTCTTTTTTTAGTAAATATATAATTCTTACTATTCAAGTGCACAAGCAATTTGTATGAGTCACCTAGGTAAAGCCTACAATCTAGATCAGAGGTCTGATCTGTCCATATACTGCTTATTTAACTGTGATATCATTTCTTTTATAAAAGTACTGTCATCAGCATAAAGCATAAATTAACTGATAAGAAAATAGGCAAAGAATTGATATATTTATATAATAATCAAAAAAGGACGAAGTACAGAACCTTACAGTGCTTACCCACGATCTCTTCTATGCCTTAGATCTGAACTCTGATTAACCTTCTTAACCATTTGATACTTTTATACAATTTTAGAGTTTAGCACAGTTTGGTTTAAATCTACAGCTTCAACAGCTGATAGTCCCATTCTGGAACCAAATTGTGATAATTATGTTAAATTCAAAGTAACTTTCGAGTTGTTGTTTCATAATACCTTCAATAATTTTAGATACCACTGGTAGCAGTGAAATTTGTCAATAGTTGTTATGTCAAGACATATGTCCTTTTTTATAAATACGTCCAGTCAAAGTAGTTTTCAGACATTTTGAATAAGTGGACATTTTAGTGGTGGACATATAGTTTATCAATTACACTTTTAACTCAACAAAGTTTCCTTAGAATTTTGAAAGATAATAAATATCTTCAGAATTGGAATTACTTAACCTTATTATAATTTTATTTAGAACGCTACCCTTATGTGGGTTCAACAGTTCTCTTATTTTTTCTAGGTTTGTTTGAATAGTATAACATATACAGTAAAACCTCTTATATCCGGATCAATGTGGCGCCGGGCGATCCGGATATCAAAAAATCCGGATTTGAGAGAGGTTTATTTTTAATATGGGTAAATTGGTTGAAATTAGGGATGTTTCATTCTCTGTATTTTAACTCAATTCAGCATTTAACAATAAATATCAGTAGGGAAAATGTAAAACATCATTAATTTTATGTAAGTAGACATTTTCCCCAGTAAAATGTTTCAGGCAATTGTTTCCTTTCTTAAGTAAACGCTTCTTGTTTTATTTTTATTCATGCGTAGGCTGATATTTGTACACAAGAAGTCTAGAGTAGGCTCAAGGTCAAACACTTATTGATTCGTTTGTTATCGTGTCTATAGAATTAGGGTGTCTACTGTGAAGAAAAATAACACATTTTATAGATCGGTAACAAAAGTATTTACACTTTAAAGTAATAATTTTATTTGTTTGAAATTGGGTAAAACTTGTTGGGACTTACGTTACCCGTGATTTATGATTTTTATGGGAGTCCCGACGGAATTCCTTTGTTTTACTTTTTATTTAACCAAGCACTTAAAGACACAGTTAAACAAGTTGCAAAAGAAATCGAACGAACTGCCAAACATCACGCATACAACAGAACTGACTACTACAGTATTACTATTTCCGGAGGGGTGAAGCTGTGAGATGGGTAGGCACATTGTTTGTAGTGTGCCACCTACCTTGCTACCTTTACCTTGGCCACCTCCCCTAGCGCTCGCTTTATCCGAATTCGTGGAAACAATTCCCTGCAGCCCAACTCAAAAACACCATTCGCTACTGCAGTATTTAGTCGAAAATATTCATTTTTGATAGATATATTTATTATTTTTTACTACGCCGGATATCGGAGGTTTCGGATATGAGAGGTTCGGATTAGAGAGGTTTTACTGTATTATCAAAAAATTGATTAAATTCATCAACAGAGGCTGGAATATCGGGTTTCCCTTATTTTTTAGGCTCCCCGTTTCTGATCTAATAACTTTCCAGGGAGTTTTACATTTATTATTAGCTCCCAGTATGTAATTTACATTGACCTGGTGCTTGGCTAATCTAGTTTCAGCACTGTACATAGTCCTTAACCTAGCATAACTTATTTTATAATACAAATTAATATTGGATTCATCATAAATAATCACAAGCAATGATTTTAAATGCTCCTAATAATTTGTATACCATTTTCAAACAGGAGTACCCTTCCTATATTGTTCCTGAACATTAATTTCGTTGTATGTTTGGTACAAAAATCATTAAAACTAACTAAACGTTTGTAAACAAATAACTAAAAAGCATCATTTACATTATGTAAACTTTGATAGCAAGTAAATTCATTCAATTTCACTCAATCCTGAGATTAATTACACAATGATCATATAAAAGTCTGTAAGTCTTAACATGACCTGAAATTTACCTGACAGTTTTTCTTCATAATTGAATTGTCAATAAACAGCTTTATCATCAATCCTAAATGATCAGGCAAATATGGCTGGATGACAATAAAGGTGCCAGCTTACGCTGCATGCTCTGTGAGTCCATACCGCCTTGGCATGGCAATGCTGGGAATTTTGTGCAACCTTAAAGAGCGGGGATTTTGTATAATATAAAAGTTTGACTTTTCTTAAGGTACTAAACATTTATTTTACAAAATACTGTATCTTAATTAAATAACTTTCAAGCAATCAAAAGATTTCAAGGAAAATTTGGGAAGGCCTATTTAAGAACCGTTTATCTAAAATTCAAGAAAATATCAGGTTTGGAAGTAGTTCAAGTTTTCATATGATGTTTTTACCATAGGCGATAAAATATAGATCTAAATAGAGCGTTATGTAAATAGTAAATTTGTTATATCCAGGTAAATATAAAATATTCATAAACTTGATGAATATATGTATTAAATCATGAAAGTATAGTTATTTCGTTGTTACTTTATATAATATTTAATGTAAGTGTAAAACAATCGGTTTTCTGTTTGTTTTGAGGTAATAAGTAGTATTCTAATCTATATTGAGTGTTTTTAGTTCTAATATTAAACTTTTTAGGCGGGGTGGTATTTATTTTATAATAAATGTTTTTTAATCTACACCCACCTTATTTTATTACCACGGTGCAATCTCTTGCTCTCCTGTTGTCGAAATTGTCAACAACACAACACAGCACAAACAACCACACAAAAACACATAAAGGCACCACCGGAAAGCACGTAATATATCAGTTTCTGAAGAAGCTAAGTGTTTATCAGTCTTAGTAATGAAAATTGCACATGTACTGCCTTGGCTCAATTCTGTAAACTAATTTCAACTATAAAATATAATTTTGCTAAAAAAACATCTATTAGTATGAGCTATAAAAATTCGTCTAATTTAATAATAAATCATAAAGTACTTAATCAGATAATTCATAACTTGTCTACTGAAGCAGATAAAGCAAAAGATTGTTGAAATGTGTATGAACACAACCCAAAATAATTCAACGAATAACATCCGCCGAATGTTTTGCAACTTTGGTTCTTGCACAAAAACTACTTACAGAGTGAACGGCCATATGTTGTGATATATCAGGAGTAAGTTGCTATTTTCATAACATTCAAAAGTTTTTCTTCATTTATTGATATTCGAACTCGACTGAAGTGATTTTTCAATTTGTATCTGGCATAAGTAATACTAATATGTGAGTGATAAATGCAGTTAATAAGCTCTGAAATAATAATATTATTATTAGTAGTATGTAGTACAAGTAATAGCCAAATTTAAAGGATCTGAATGTTTTCCTTTATGGATCTTTCAATCCTGTCATGTTGAAATTATAACTCTTTTATTCTTTTTAGACTACAGATTACTGGAAGAAATGTCTCGTAATCTAGCTGTACTTCAAAAAGATTCGTCAAAAATCCACAAAATAAAAAGGAATATGCCTGTAGTAAGTATTAAAAACAAGTAATAAAATAAATAATAAAATGTTTACATTGAGGAGTAAAGAATCTATTACTGTATTAAGCATTTCCAATACTTCCTACCCCGTCAGATAAATAATAATTAAGTACATGATATGTTTAGAACATAATCTTGTATTTGGCCAGGTTTCTGTTCCCAAGTGCTTCACTCTACTTAGAACCGGAAAACTCGGCCTAGAATGTTAGAAGACAACAAGATTTCTTAATCATAATGTACTTTGCTTACTAGTTATGTCTCTTTAGGTAAAAATTATGAACATTTTGTTTGTTTAAAAGTAAGTGTGAATATTAAATCTTCCTACTCTTGTCAGATTGAAGAACACTGAGTTTTACATTTCTTTCTATTCAAAACTGCTGACATCAGTGACTTTGTTTTGGTGGTTAAATTCCGTGATGTAGCATAAGACTTAAGTAACTTTAATATATATTTACCGTGAGACAAAAGTAATAAAAACTTATCTCCGTATTTCAAACCTCTTTAAATATATTATGAAATGACTTGTACAATTTTAATTACTATTGAGGAAGTACTGTTCATTGACTATTAATTTTATAAAAATCTACTTACAATATCCTTTATACTATTTATGTTATTGTTCATGGCACACATGAGAACTGCTCTGAAGAAATAATTAAGAATGCTATAACGTAACATTTCTTCATTAGGTTCTTAATTAAATCTTCTACAATTAGATAATAAAGTACAAAACCTTTTATTTTCTGTCAGTGAACCTCTTTTGTAAAACTTGTTTAAAGCTATTGACGCGTTTTGAGATATTTATCTTACCTTCAGAAAATCCCTCTATGCATGGAGGTCGTCAAAACATTAACTAAACAGACACAAACACATAACACACAACACATTTAAAAAACACAGTATGTAGATGCACATCTTACGACTCCCGGATATTGACTGGTTGTCCGTTATCAAACAGCACACGAAAAACCTACAATATGCGTGTGCTATTAGATAATGAACAACCAATAGATATCCGGGAGTCGTAAGATGCTCATCTACATACTGTGTTTTTTAAGTGTGTTTTGTGTCTGTGTCTATGTAATTAACGTTTTGACAATATCCATGCATAGAGGGATTTTCTGAAGATGAAATAAATATCTCGAAACGCGTCAAAAGCTTTAAACAAGTTATACAAAAGAGGTTCACTGACAGAAAATAAAAGGTGTTGTACTTTATTATATATATTAGTGACCTGGATACTGGAAAAATGAATTCATTATTCTACAGTTAATTTGAAATTTCTGCTATAAAACAAAAAAGTTATTTTTACGAAAATCTTATTTTCTTATAATTGTATTAACACATCACCTAAAAAAAGGGAAACAAAATAATGATATTTAAACAATAATTAAATATTTAATTTATTTCTTGGAATTGATTTATATCTTTATAACAAGAATATAATATATTTTTTTTTTAATCAAAAGTTATTGTATTTAATCCATAAATATTATAAAATACACTTTAAGCTCAACGGGTGAGATGGAATTTATATTTTAAAAATAACTGACAGATTATAACTCAGTTGTAGCTCATATATCACTGAGGAAGACGACTTTGTCGTTGAAACGCGTTTGATAAATAAACCTGTGTGAGTGAGAATAGTGTTATTTTTTATTTTTTAAATATTAATCCATAAAGTTTGATTTTCAAAAATTAACTCAATTATTTGAATTTTTAATCTTCTAAGTTATGCACTAATAACAAATTCCAGTTCATCAACTAATATGTTGCTAGTAAAAGGTCGCCTAAAAGAACAAAATGTGCAGAATAACATCCTACATTTATATTTGTAGAAAAAACTAAAAACAAATTCATTCTCGTAGGAAAAATCTCAAAAAATAGTTACTTCCGGTCAAAAAACGTGCTTACGATTGTTGGATTTTTTTGGCTAACAAACTAGTCCGAGCGGCGTAGACAACCAACATGTGTACCAAATTTGAACCAAATCGGACTTAAAATGCGACTGCTAGAGTGCGAACACATGATATATATGATTTTTAATGACACCCCAAAACGTGTTCTGGGGACCCCATGATCGGTGCTCATTTGCTACTCCCGACCTTGGGTCTTACCATAAGGGCCACTGCAATAGCTCATTTTTCCTTTGGAAATTCGCTAACAAGTACATATTTAATTATTAAACTATGTACATATATAATATATATACGTCTGACTCTTTACTTGGGGAGGGGTCAGTGCTTGCTTTGTTCAAGACAAGGCAATAATATATGAAACAAAATGTTTTAATGAATTGGTATATGTTTTAACGATCATAAGTTATATTCTTTAAATTTATGAAATATTTGATATGAAATAAAATTGAAATCTAATTAAATGTGTGTACAAGTAGCATTAAGTCTATTTTCGTTGAATAGCCTACTATATAACTTTTTTTCTTGTAACCAGAATCAAATAATTGTTTAATTGATGCCTTTAGGCTTCAAATTATGTTTTTAGTATAAAACAGTTTATTAAAACAGATGTGAATAAAAATGAAATTGGTTTGATCTCACCAGTGGACCAAGATTTATCTTGCTCTCTTTTGGTTACTTTTCAATTATACAATACAATAGTTTACTATGTCTTGACAGAGCATTATTTAACGTTTCTTTTATAAGTGGTTTATTATTGAATTCTTTGGTTCGTGGATACAATATTAATTACCAAATCCTCCATACATTTGTCCTTTCTTTTCAGGCCTTTCATTAACAATCCCTTATTATTTTTAAAATTTTCAGTTTCACCAGCTGTTCCTTTATTACAGCTTTCTGGATCCTCTTCGGTAAATTTGTGTATGTGTGTGATATGTAATTAATTTTAAAATTTGACTATTTATTTACAATCATATTGTTTAAACTAGTCAAATTAATTTTTTACAAACTAAATGGATCAAATAAATTATCTTTAACAATTATACATCTTATAAACTAATTTACATAGTTATTATAGTTCGATTTTACATTCATGTCTTAGATGTTAATGGAATCTACCTTCCAATTGGGTTATTAGTTTCCGTTTAGGGGCTAACTAGAAATGAGAAGGTTTACAAAGAACGAACATCTTCAGTAGTTATTTTCATTATTTTGGGTTATATTTAATTATTGGTCAATTCTATAGTTTTCTTCAAAAGAGAATTTTGATGTGAATTTTTATACTTCTAACACATACCATATTCATCTTTCCCGTTTTTGTTTTCTTAAAACAAAAATCCTAAAATCAAAGAAAGACCAGATCTTTGTAAACTTGCTTAATAAAATAAACTTTATAGCATTTCAACGCCCCACTGGAGTACTTTAGAAAGCTCGAGACATATCGACGAAGTACTATTTAAAAAGAATCGCATGTGATTGTTCTTAGCCTGATATTTACTACAGTCGGGAGCACGAAATAAGGTGGGTGAGAATTTTTGCGCTGTTGCCAGACATGGGACTGGCAAAGCGAGGAACGGTCGAGAATCGTTTGCTCTGCATCACGATCTGGCAACACTGAGCGCACTGGGGTAACGTTTTATATGTTTTTGGGTACTGGAAAACCGATTTTAACAGTTAAAAAGTCGTCCTGCGTCAGGATCATGTTTCTGGATCAACATTTTGAAAATTCTGTGTGGGGTATCGTTTTATATGTTTTTGGATAAGGGAAAACTGATTTTGACAGTTAAAAAGTCGTAGCGCTACTTATTTTTTCACTTATTTTTTAACTAAATGTAACAAATAAAAAGTAATTTTTAACTTTATTTTTCTTTCAATTCGTGTGATCTGTCAGGACGATTTTCAGTAGTGACTGTAGTAGGTAATTCGGTAATTGAATTGGAACTAATTAAACATAACATTTAACTTTGTTTTTACCACTTAAGTATTAGGCCTCCTTTTAAACATAATAAAATAGCAATAATCAAGTTGAATTTTTTTGTTTTAAAACTTTTGGGACCATCTGAAGATATTTCACCGCAGTTAATTAAGTAAAAATAATGCTATTATTATTTTTTTGAAGATTTATATTGGAATTTCTAATGAATATAATAATAATAATTAAAACATAATGTCAATAAATATGTTGAAATAGATAAACTGTGTTAATGTCTAGCGCAACTGTAGCGAATAGCGATCAATTTTGGGGAAATTTTTTGTGAAAAAGAGTGTGAAATTTTTTCCCAGTGTGCAGGAAAAGTGCTAAAACATTTTCTGCACCCCTGATGTTGTTTAGAACACCATTTTATATTCAACCTGCACTGTATTTAAAAATGGAAGACTACGACTAGAATATTAGAAGACAACATGATGTTAAAAACAAAACTGCACCAAGCTTGATATGCCTCTTTAGGTAAAAGTTAAGAAAATTTTGTTTGTTAAAAGTGTTTAAAGCATTATGAGTAAACATTAAATAAAAGTATCGTACACCTGTTAAATAATAATTACTTTAACAAAATGTTGTTTTATAGCAATTATTTAAACTATTAAGAGCAGCCAAGCAGCGTGAAATAACTCTACAATTCCTACCTCAAAGTTTTACTAGACATCAAGTAAATTCTACATATCTTAAGTGGAAATCACAAGAACTATTTTGGAGGATAGAGTGGATTTTCCCACAAGCTGATAATTTCACAGTATCGGATGAAAGGTAATAATTTATTAGTCAAATTAATTTGAAATATTCTTAGATAATTGTAATGTTTAATTCTATATAATTGAAAAGTTTATTATAATCATGTTAATTGTTCAAATCTGCCACATTATATAGAGATAAATTAGAAATATAATAAAGACATTTTAGTTTCTGCGTAAATGATGTAATTTACAAAACCGAAACAAAATATGTTAACAGCATAGTGTTTTGACTTAGCTACAGAATGCTTTAATTTTAGCTTCTGCAAGCTCACATAGCAAAACTTATCTTCAGTGAAGCAAATATGGATTACTATTTTAAGAAATTTAAACTGCAAGAGATTTAAATTTTGTATTGCTGTTTAATTTTGATTTTAGTGGTCATTATCTAATTGATATTCTATAAAACACAATTTTAAAGTGGTAATGTACACCATTTAAATGAGTGAGTATATTATAAACTCATTTAATCTCTTTTTTTATATTCGTTGCCAATAAATTTTTGATTCTTAAAACTGTATTTTAAAATCCACATTTAAATGTAAATAAGATTGTACAATAAATTCAAACAGGTAGTTTACTATTTTACCTTACACACTTAAAAAAGTAGCAGAACTACTTTTTTCTGACTCTCATAGTGTAAAAAACATTGACAGTATAATGTTTTATAAAATAGTAATAGTGGCTTGATAGTAATGATAATGAAACCAATACAATAATAAAAATTATTATTTAACCAATATTTTATAGTATTGGATAAACATCCAAATAATACAAAAGAAATACGGAATATAATATTCCTTTTTTTAGGAATGCTATGGAAAACAAAAAATACTGTTCAAAGAAAATGATGCGTCTTTTACATATTTAAAAATACGGGAAATCTTAACTTATTGTTCCAAGCACTAGAACGTCTGTTTGGTTGGAGATTAAAGCCAAATAGAATGACGGTACCCTTTATATGTATGTCTGTAAGAGTGTAAAAACAGTAAAGTAATGGATAGTTTACCTGATTAGTTCTTTTATAGTAGCACTATTCTCTGGACAAAACTCTTCTCTGTTCTTTACTTCCTTCCTCATTCTATAAATAACTTCAGTTTCCCATTGCAGATAGTTTTCTTTATTATTTGATCTGATTTTTGTTGCGATGGTTTTATGCAATAGAATTAGAAGTATAGTTCCACGATGTCGTACCTAGATGTCGACACTGTTCTATATCACTGCACCTTTGCTTTCCAGTGGTATTTTGTAAATAATTGGTCTGTGAGATAAATTCAATAGGAATTTCACACTCATTTCAATATCCCAGTCCAATGAAATTTCCAGACCATAGCACTATGTTGAGTTGGGTTGAAAACTTCAACAGAACAGGCTCATTAATGTAAAAGAAATTACCTACTACTGTCAACAGAGCACATACCCTGAAATCATGAGCAAGCCGAGCCAAACTGCTTGTTTGCATGCCGACTTCTGGTGTGAAGAGTTCTGCCCAAAGATCTTCATTGTCATACATACAAAATTCAAGTGAAGCCATCTTTTGCAAAACCATGCTTAAAACTTTAGACAGAAATGAAAACATGATTTCTCTCATCAGTAATAAAGCTCATTTTCATCTGAATGTGTTTGTTAGCAATACATCTGCAGGTACTGGTGTAATGAAAATGCTCAGGAATGTCTAAAAAGTGGCCATGTTGTTATTTCAATATTTAAAAAATTTACTTTTACCCTTCTATGAAATGATTTTAGTCGTTACTAAAATATTATTAATAACTTGCCTGTAAAACAAATTCATTAGAATCTCAGCTGTTCGATCGTATTTAGTTTGTGCCAATCATAATGTGAATGGATAAAAATAGACTTTAAAAAAAACTGCTAGGCCGATGTGCTTGTTAAAATGTTAATAATTTTTGATTGGCGTTCCAACGAAGTCGATATCATTGGAATATCATAATTTTTTATTTATGAGATTTTGTAGAGGAAAAATGACTATACACACACATTTTTTTAAAACTGTAATGACCTAGAAATGCATAAATACAATTTTGGTTTTCAGAGCCATTACTGGAAAGTTAATTGTGTATAATATAAAGTTATGAATTAAATGGGTTCTGTTACCTCATTATTTTTAATGTATGTGTTGTTATGTACCAAATCCCATCTTAAGTCAAAGACAGATATGTAAACAAACCTAGTCTAACCTATTATGAACAACCATTTAGCAAAAACCTAGTAAAATATTTAGAATCGTCAACTACACTTATAAGAACACAATTTAACCAAAACAAATTAAACTAGAACCACCCACAGATCAGAAACAATATGTAAATAAATTATGAAACAGAACTAAGTGGATTATCAAACCTGACAACAACTTAGCTTAGGAACCAAATCAGTAAAAAACAAAGTCAACGCTTCACTAACACTTACTAACTATTATAACATATTAAATAACACCACTCAAACACATTATATATATATATTTATTCCTTTAATCATTCTTTATTGTAATCCAAAGTATTAAAATCGAATAAACATGTATTGAAAACAGTGATGTAAAATGTAAACAGGCAGCCATTAATTACAAACCGGCACTACGCGAACCAGAAAGGTGTATGTAAATTAAATACAGAGTTGAAATTAAAATGTATATTTAGATATAGACCTCAATTCATAACCAAATTTTTGCAATGTAAATTAAAATTAAGAAGATTATTTATAAACTAGATTAGAGATATTGATAGCTACTTATTAAAATAATTATTGTATTAATGTCAACCGATCACAAAAACAGTACACTACCAGAGTTATTCTAATAAACGGGACTATTTATTTCATAATTAACGTAAGTTAAATGATTTTTTGTCATTGCACGAATGTCCAATATTTTAAATACAAAAACAATATTCAAAAGAAAACTGCAAGTTTGAAATATGCGATCGTAGTGGATTGAGTCAGATATTTTACGATAGTTTACGACGTTATACCATCAATGTAGGCAGCTGTGTGTGACGTAGCCACCTACAAGTTACGCGAAGACCAATAACAAGCATCAACCAGAATGCAACAGTCCTTGCATTCTGAAAACACCGCTAAAAGACAGAAATTTGATGAGGAGAAAACTAACGCTTGGCGTGGGTGGAAAAGAAGCCTCACTTTCAAAGAAGAAACATTGTCCCGATTTCTCATCGTTTATTCCAAAGTGTTTTTAAATATACAAGCGGTAAAATCAGTGCACATATTATCCTACAGAAATTGGTATCTTCTGTAAATCAAATACTTATAAACTTTGGACAATTTAAACATTAAAAAACTTTCAAATGAACTTTTCATAAATTCAAAAAAGGACACCAATTTTACGATTTTTGTAGCTTAATTTTAACTTCATTATTGCATCAAATTCAAACAATATTATTCACAGCAGCCGAGTGCCCAACCCGAGAATATAATTAAATTAATTCATTATGATTATTTATAAAATAGATATGGACATTTAAACAGTTAACTTGTGTTAGCCTATTTTATATGGAAGCATAGCCGAAGGCAAAGTAATTTATGTATTACAAAGGACTTTTTGAGCACTTACAGAATGTATGAGATTAACTAACCAATTTTATTGTTTCACTGAATAAATTATCTTTTAATTCTTTATAGAATTAACTTATTTGTGTTTAATTACTTGTACAAAAAGAGATATTATAAACCGGCTTGAATTAAGTAGAGTCAGGGTTATTCTATCTGATCAAAGTTTACAATTTTATTATATCTTATAAGGAAGATTATAAAAGGACTCCACAACGAGTGGGAAATTTTGAAAAGAGAGTAAAGAAGATTATAGTGTGTATTTTTAAATTTGTGTTGTATTATTAAATTATTTGTATTTTGTTACAGGGTACTTGACACAGATAGACTTGCAGCTGTTTTAAACAAACACTTACAGTCTCAACCTGAAGATTCTAAACAGTTGCTGTTCTATCAAGCAGCTGGTCTGGCAGGCATAACATTTCTTCTTAAAGCTGAACGTGTTCCAGGTGGCAAAAGGTAAACACAGAATATGTTAAACAGCTAGATACAATTAAATAATATAGTTTGCAAAATGTACAATCACTTTGTCATATTATTATTCGGGTAAAATATGCCTAGTTAAATTGAAAAAAGAATAAAATGGTAAATTTAAAGCACCAATAACCGTTTACGGTTATTCACAGTACGTTTAGCCAAGAATTCCTACTGACAGTAAACATTAGGAATTACCTGAGAAAAGGCAGGAATTTTGATAAAAATCCGGGAAAATATTAAGTTTTTGTAACCATATAGAAAATGGTTTACTCTGTTTTAAATGTTTTAAGCGGATTTAGGAACAAGTGATGGTTCTTTTTTAACACGCTTTTATTAGCTTCACTTGTATGTTTGTATGTTTGTTTGTAAGTAACTCTCCTTTGGACTAAAAGCCAGTGGCTTATTACTGTTAGTATATCTCTCTTACGCAAGTTCGTTCGTTGGCCGAGCGGTCTAAGACGCGGGTCGTCGCTGACGTCAATCCCCAGACTCACCAATCGTGGGTTCTAATCCCGTCCACGGCCAAATTTTTTTTTTCAATAATTAATCGAACTAAAAATTAAAAAATAAATATAGTTTAAAAAAACTAAAAAACACGCTTTTATAATACATCAAACTAAAAAGTAAAAAATAAATATAGTTTAAAAAAACTAAAAAACACGCTTTTAGAGCA